>WIPJ01002644.1:285097-300746 GCA_018155075.1 Cassiopea andromeda | reverse complement strand
GGGGGGGGGGGCAGGCCCTTCCAGTGGTAATTTTATTGGGCTCCAAATCAAGCAAAGTGGTGCCAATATGTGGAAAGTAAACTTATTCTCTATTTGACATTGATTTATGCTAGGAGTTTGTTGGCTTGAACTCTAAAGTATAATTTTCACAGAAGAAAGAGTAGTTGAAATGCTAGAAGTAAAATTCTTATCGTCTGAGCTTTATAGACTGCCATTTGTCTGCTCTTTTTTAGAAACTGTACCTCACCATCTTCAACAATCAGTGGCTTTTTTGCTTTTGAATTTCTGCTCTTTCTGTTGACATCCACACAGTATAAAACTTTAAAGGTTATAACTTGAAAACAGCCATCTCTTTGATTTCAAATTGGACATGTCCCCAATAATGTTTCTGGGACTATGCTCCAGACCCCTTCTTTCCCTCTTTTCCGTTTCAACATACTGCATATCAACAGGGCTGGAACATAAGAAGACAATCTGTTATTGTTGCTACTAAGCTATTCCCCATACATTTCCTGCTTAAAGTATGCGAAATACTAGTGGCAAGGTTGGCGCTAGGGCAAAACTGGGAGGGGGAGGCTATAGTCCCTCTGGCAAAGCATGCTAGCTCCCATTGGAGGGTGAAGACCTCTTCTCAGAACATCTTTAGCAGTGCTGGTATTCTGCTATCCACATCTGAGTCTGTCGTCTGTAGAATTTGAGCTGTTGAATATTTCCTGGTGCCAGTTCTGGCTGCTGAAATTATATAGCTTTGGGATGCACTCTTGCACTTGGCCAACTTGGGTAAGTTGTGTCAGGCTGCCACTGACAAAGATACAAACCCTACGCATTGACTGATTGAATGCTTGTTCGCCATCAGCTGGATTCAGCATCCGTGCTTAGGAGCATTGATGATATGCTGGATCTGCATAAATGCAATGAGGTTGGCCATTTAGACTGAATGAATTCCCCTCCAACTGCTCTAGCATCCTAGACATTGCAAGCATGGCACTGCCACGATGCCTACCTTCTACAGGACCAAAAAGTCTAGCAATTGGCCCGTTAGGTGTAAACGTTGGCTTGCACTTTAGTGCATGGACCCGCTTATGGCCGTTGTAATGGGAGCTTCCAAATGGTGCTAGCATGCTCTGACAGAGGAAACATTCAAACTTAATGATTCAGTGATATTTAAAAAGTACGTTTTAAAAGACTGTGCAATTTTGGTGTCATATTCCAGATGACAACAATAATGCACAGTCTTTAATATGTACTTTTTAAATATCACTGAATCATTAGGATTGAGTGCTTCTCATAACAATGATAGACTTAATCTTGATGAAATGGTCACCAACAGTAGAAAAGTACAAGAATCGCCCAGACATCAATGCTATCAAAACCTCAATATGACAAGATGAGCAGTTTAGATTTTCTCAGGACCACCCCTGGCATGTGAAAAACGAGCTTAAAGCGGCTGACCCAAGAAGTCTAGTAGTGGAAACGTACCTAAAAGAATTATAAAAGATAGCAAAAACATCATGGTCCCATATGTGGCAGACTTATCAATGCAGTAATAAACAACTGCTGCTTTCCTCATGAGCGTAAAGTTGCTGATGTTTCCCCATGCTATAGGAAAGGAATGAAAACCAAGAAGTTAAATTATAGACCAATAATTGGCCTACCAGAAATATCAAAAATATATGAAATACTGATAGGATCACAAATAAATCACTTTCTCGAAAAGAAATGGTCTAATCTCATAGCTGCTTTTAAACAAGGCCATAGTATGCAAGATACATTTCTCATAGGGATTGAATCTTGGCACTAATATCTTGATGTCTGGGGTATTGTTGGGACACTATTAATAGATCTTTGTAAAGCCTATGATTGTATCGTACCCAAAATTTATTGATTGCAAAATTGGAGACTTATGGTTTTAATAGGGATAGTCTCAAATTTATGTATAGTGATTGAAGGGCCCCGCTCAAAGGGTTAAAGTTGGCTCTTCATACAGTTCGCTTGGTAATATTATTTAGGTATGAGTTCCCCAGTGATAAGTTCTTGGATCAATGCTATTTACTATTTTCATCAATGATTTGTTTTCTAATTGACTTGGAATCAAGAGGTAATAACATGGAAGAAGAAATAATTAGATTAGAAGATGACCTATGAACCACCCTAAAAATGGGATTGTTGCGAACCCTGAAAAGTTCCTGCATAAGTTCATAGGGACAAATGGTGATCAGAAACTGTGCGTAAAAATTGATGATCAGATTATCAGCCAATGTCAGCAAGTCAAACTATTAGGAGTAGCTATAGATTCCAGACTGAACTTTGACAAGCACAGCCTAGAACTTTGCAGTAAGGTAGACAAAAAAGTTTGTGCACTGTCTAGAATAGGGAACTATCATGACAATAATCAAGCCAACATGCTATGACAAACAACAGTGTTGGCAAATTTCAACTGCCGTCCTTTAATCCGGATGTTTTCCTCCAATGCTGCCAATACAAAAATAAACAGAACTCATAAACCATCTCTCCGGATGCTGTATAAGGATAAATTCATTTGATAGGTTCCTAATGAAAGAGGCAGGCATAAGAATCCATTTAAGGAATCTTCATAATCTAATGTTAGAGGTGTTCAAGACTCTGAGCTGCTTAAGCCCCTCATACTTTCGGGACATGTTTAGCGTGAAACAACTTGGATACAATCTAAGAGCCAAAAATTTCGTGATGTTACCTCAAATAAAAACGCAAACTTTTGGAGCAAATGCGATTACATTTATAGGTGGCATCCTTTGGGATGCACTTACCGATAATATAACAGCTTATACTAATGTGGCAGCATTCATAAAGAAAGTAGTAGGCTGGAAAGGGGAAAACTGCAACTGCAGATTCTGCAGATGAAGTGTTGCTTTTTTGCCATACTTTCTTCTTATCACATCAATATTTTATTACTTGAAGTTGAGTGTAATTAGTTATTGTTTACATATTGTTGTAACTAGTAGTGAAAGTGTATATTATATCAACTGTAAAGAGTGTGCTAATAGTAAAAAGACAATGAATACCAAAGCATTTTGAAAGGAATTTCACTGGGCGACAGAATCCATCTAAGGTAGTGCAAGCTTTTTATGCGGAACTAGCTTGTGATACTACAGACAAAGCTCCTAAGCAACTACTCAACTTCGAATATTTTTCGCTTTAAATAGTTAGCAATTATGAATCTTGTTTCATTCATTAGAGTCAAATTTACGGATTTCATAGAAAGGATGTCATTAAAACTTAATGTCGTGGGACATTACAATAGAAAAAGTCAGAGTTGGGAAGCTGAAGGCTTGCCCTTGGAAAAAAATGTTAATGTTTATGCTTTCGTGAACGTTGGAAAAAGCCCATTTGCAAAAAAGTCATGCTCATCATGTATCTTGTTTTTGCTATGCAACATTAGATATTGCCCTGCGAAATTTCGCCATCATTATGACAAAAGGTTAGAAATACTACCATTGCAACGGTAGTTTTTCTGAGATACAGCACTGTCGTTGCCAGCGATGACAATTCTCACTTGATTGACACCAAGTTGCAATTGTAATACCCATGAATCACTCAGGAGTGTCGGTTTCAGACAACGAATACTTATTTTTAACTCACAAACGTAACAGAACAAAAATGAGTAACGTGGTTTTGCACCAATCGTTTCTTTTCTCTTAACCGAAAAATCCAGGTGCTACTCGTCAAAGTTTATAAAGGGCTTGGGCCCTACTCAATCACCATACATTGAGTTCATACCAGATATGGAATTACTAATTTACCTGTATGCTAAGGTAGCAGAAATAACAAGCCCCTAACTCCCTAGTGATGTAAGCATGCAAGCTCCAACATTGCATTACATAAAACAAGATTACTGTAGAGGAGGAGCAGGAGACATGGGGGACTGGGGGTTTGTCCCAGAAGCATTTAGACCAATTAGAACCTTTTTAAACGCCTTGTTTTGGAGCATAGGATATGTGTTGTTGTCATCATTGATCTTTATGCCTAGAGAGAAAATTGATCCTCTACCCTGGTGATGAAAAACGAGCATGTTACGCTATTTCTTTTTGCAGTCGTATACCTGTATCCCAACACTAGAAAGAAAGTCTCACGCCTGTGCGCTGCAAGAGATAGCATACGTCAGAATGTCCATTAGAATTCACATGTTGCATGACCCTTCGATACCATTATTTCCTTTCAAAGAGATTCAATTGCTCTTTATACTATGCTGTTTTATCTATTGGGGAGAGGTGTCATACACCCCCACACCCCAGTATTTACTCCTCTGCTGAGAAGAAAAGACTGGTATCTATGATCGTCTGTCATCAAACTAGACTTAAAATATGGATAGATATAAGTATAGTTTATATGTCCCACTAATAAAAGTTTCTTATTATGAGCCGTCGTTATCTCACAAGTTTCATAGAAAAATGTTTAAATGAAGGCTCTAGCATTACCCGGGCCAAGATGAAATCTAGGAATCCTTGACCTAGAGTTTAATGTTTAAAAACTTAACTTCTTGCTAGTCTTGTATGTTGGAAGCAAGAAAAACTCAAGGTTATTGTAGAATTGTCAATTTTGATCTCAGTGCTGACAGTGGATGTCTTCATCGGGTCTTAGTGCTTCCTTTGATATTTTCTGTATTATCGATAAAACCAACAATAAACTTGATTTGCGCATACATTAGTGTCTCCTTATCTCGCATGTCTCTAGCCTGTGGAGACTTCTGTTTACGGAGAAAGTAGGGAAATCTACTCGCGTTTTGCCTAAATCAACTCCTTGCGTGAAAGGCTAAATGATTAAAGGCAGCATCCCGGTTTTACTTCTTTCTTATTTGGACTTCAAATGTGTTCTCAGCCCCTCACCTGCTAATTAATAGCTGATGTGGCCCCTTTGCAGAAAAGTTTGGAGACCCCTCCCTTATCCTTAGGGATCGCCCTACCCTGAACTTGCAGAATTCTTCTATACCTCTCTCTATTCCAAACCTCATGAGGTGTTATAGTTATACCCAGTGGCGGATCCAGACATTCGCAAGCTTCTCAGCTGAGAATGTCAGACTTTGATTCTAAAAATACATGTGCTTCCAATCAAGGCCAATCTCAACGAGTAGCGTACCATCAGTTTATCCAAGGTATTCATGTAAATACCCTGAGATATCAGAAAAAAGTTTTTTCAAAAAGCTTATTCCCTAGAAGCCTACAATTCAATACAGCCATTCATTATTGTATAAAATTTCCACATTAGACTGTAATTATTGAGAGGAATGCTGCGTAGGAGCAATATATTGCTGCTTATTCTCTCTGCTTTGTTATGACACTGTCTACGTCATGCAATAAGTGGTGAATCTCTTCCGTCTAAATTGATCCCATCAGAGAGTAAAATTGTATGAATGGGTTGGTCGATGTGCAGGCTACACAATCAGAGTATAAGCAATGGAAATTTTAGCTTCCACGCCTTGATAGTATGTTGCTGAGTAGTCTCGTTGTAGGAAAGTATGCTCATATTGTTACATCATATCTTTATAGTTATCCTTATAGCTTCACGGAATGTTTCATTTTGGTAGGATTTAATTTGCTTGCATAGGCCTAGTTTAGCCATTGTGTAATCGATAATTTTATGTTTGTCGGCACTAATCTAGTAATGCTGAGTGAGCTTATTGATTCATTGTTGTTGACAGTTAGTAGCTATGGAGACCTTACGTATTGCTTTTGTTTAGAAGTATTAATAGTTTAAGAGTCAACCCTATTGCACAGAACTTTGAACCGCAGTTTAATGATTTATTTTAGTTTGGAAACTATGATTTAATGTTGCCTAATCCATCTCCCTTTTTTACGTAGTATATATACGAGTAGAAAAATCAGTTAGTTAAGCTGCACATCAAGTGCAAGTGAGAGTTAATCAGTGAGTAACTAACAGAAATCGTTGTATTTCTTGTGTGAGTTGTCTCAACATCTGTTGTGACAGAAAGGCTATCCTATCGACAAAATTATTGTCAGGAAAACAGTCAAATACCCGACATTGTTTAGGGCATTATAATGGAAGCCAGCACGCAGTTGTTATGAAGTGAAAACACAATCTAATTTAGAAGAAACCTGGACGACGAAAGAAACACCTGACAGCCATTCCTCACCCTACGGATGATGTTTTATGTTTTGAGCATAAAATACGCCGTTTAGGTTCTTTGCATTATATCGCTGGGAATGGACAAGCTGTTCTAAATTTCCTTGGATAGTCATCATTGGTTGCAAATTCGAAAGCAGAAGGTGTCGTATGGCTTGAAATCTGTTTTTATATGAAGAATGCCCGATGGAAGATTCCTTTGGAGTAGCTTTCCGAACATGGTGCTTCTAAGTTCATTACGACACTTAGTGAAAGTTGAGGTAACTTCAATTTGTATTCGTGGCAGTATTGAAAAGGTAGGCCTACCATGGATTACAAGGAGTGCCTTCCCCTTCCTTTATACTCTGACAGGTCTACCTGCAAACAAACTTCCACCTAATAGACCCCCCATTGTTTTTTGCACTACAATTCCAAAACTTTTCAACTGCCTCCTAGCAGAGATGTGCCAAGAAACTTTCAGCGGAAACGGGGGGTGTGTTTTGACAACTTGACCAACTACTAGTAGCAAAAGTATACTGTTACTAATAAAGAAAAGGTCACAGAATAACCCCCTGGCCATTGCTCTTGCAGCATGGCCTACTTTTACCAACTTTCTTACAATTTCAGAGAAATTTGGGGTGATGCCCCCATGCCCCCCCCAGTAAACGTCCCAGTAACCTTCCTAGTTTTCCCCTCCTAGAGAAAACCCAGGGATCAACCTCATGGTCTGCCACTGATCTCAACTTTATTCGTATTTCGGATGCAAGACTAGTCGTTTCCAGTCTTCCTCCTAATATTCCAAGCTTGAGAAACGATGGATTCGCATCCGAAAACAGAAATCCGAATTGTGCTTTATTCAATAGCAAACAAGAGAATTAGATAGCCCCTGCTCTTTACGTTTAGGCTCTGTTGATCAATTATGACAGTCTCCCATCATGTATTATTGTTTCCCATTGTTTAGTTTGGTTTGTTTGCCTATTGTTGTTGTGCAATAAGGGAAGTTGCGAATCTAAGGAGGCACTTACGAATAAGGAAAGGAAGTTGAGGATGTCAGTAAGAATTTTCGAATGTAGTTATTCTATATGAAAGTGGATGGAGTTTAGGCGTTACGAACCTTGCGAAGACAGATGAGATTACCCCTCCCCCCCCCGACATATGTTCTTTGGCTATTCCAGGATTACTTTGCTGCCTGACTGCTGTCGTCGCTTGCAGCAGGATTTGTAATCCTTGGGAAAGGGATAGCAAACACTTAATAATGGAGTTGTTAGACAAAATTGAGAGCTGCCTTGTCTCTAAGGATGAAGAGAACATTGCTAACTATTACGAAAGAAAAAGAGAGTTTATGGACTGTTCTATAAGGCCTAAACTGTATTCAATGGTCTTGAGGCCTTGTCAACCAACTCTACGCAGGTCGATGAAATGGCGAAAGAATGCCTCTCCAGTGGATTGCATAGCTAGACTTTTTTTATAGAAAAACCGTCATTTTGCTTGAGCGTCAATTTTCTTAACTTTTCTCGAAATTGAGCCGGAAATTCTCCTAACATGTAAAATGAAAATGGGCATGGCATTTTAGGTGTGGTTATTGATGGTGCGAATGTCAGAATATTTCCTAGATCTGCCACTGGTTATGCTATTTTTATAGGTTAGCCTGTTCATTACTCTATTTCTCTTGTTTTGTTACATATATTTGATTTACTTTCCTGTGTTCAGGTAATATTCCTTAATTACCTGGTGTATTTCCTTTGAATTTCCAGTTTAATTTGCCCTGATTCTTTGCTTGTTTTCCCTAAAAGTTTTTTCCCTTTATCTATATAGGCCCCAGTTACTTATATTAATTTAGCTGATGATGAGAGGTGTTGTCTCGACACATTCTCAAGTTTATGTCTAAAATTGAAATATGGAAGTAAGGCAGTAGTAAGGATATGTCTTAATTTCTGGTATGTCGAATTAAAGATCTGAAAAATATGTGCAATGTTTTTCGTCGTCGCTATTCCTCTTAGGTTCATAATACAGCTGCGGTTCCCAAGCAATTTTTCTATATTGAATGGATTGTACGTGGAATACGGCAGGGCTACATGTAAATTATTGGAATGAATTGGTATTAGAGGAAGAAGCCCCTCATCATCGATATGCCAACATCATGCATTGTATATAGCAAATACACCATTGGGTCCTGTTTCAAAACTCCTTTTCTCTGTTGGACGGAAATTGATGCTTTGAAGAGAAAAATAAGTTACGTGATATCTTTGAACTCCCAACAACCATCCATTTCAAGAATTAGCCACACCAAGCTGCAATAAAAGCAAATTACTTTTATCACTGGAGCGTCCTATTTCGAGATAAT
This sequence comes from Cassiopea andromeda, assembly GCA_018155075.1. Taxonomy (NCBI): domain Eukaryota; kingdom Metazoa; phylum Cnidaria; class Scyphozoa; order Rhizostomeae; family Cassiopeidae; genus Cassiopea; species Cassiopea andromeda. Next base: position 292,306 of record WIPJ01002644.1, on the reverse strand, counting down.
CTATAAGATTTGTGATCTGTTGGACAGAACGATAGAAAATGGCGTTTTGTTTATCAACACAACAACAAACTTTCTTTGCAGAATTTCTAATTAGATGTCATTTCTTCATACTTACTGTATTTTTAAGTGATCTAACTGTGATTCAACATGCTGTTTTCTTCTGTAAACCACTACAATACTAGAGTTATGCTACCATCTGCTAAAAAAGATTGCGATCCTACCACTCAAAAAGTTGTGTTTTTTATGAATTTTCGTCCCGATGTGAAGCTCGGTACGTAGGACACGCTGCGCAGAGACTAGCAGACAGAATAAAACAGCATGTTCCCTCGAGCATCAGGAAAAACAGTTATGCCGAGAGAGAGCAGTCACCTCGTGTATGTAAAAACTACAAGTCTAAAATTAATTGTGAATCGGCCATAGGACAACTCCTTATTGCAAATCCAGAATGCGCCAAAACATATTCAGATGACAATTTTCGGATTTTTGGGCAAGCAAGATCGTCTTTTCATTTAAGTGTTTTGGAATCTGTTTACATCAAGATTCAAAACCCATTTCCACTGCTCATTTAGTAGTATCCCCCTCTCCCCCCTCAAAACAATGTTGTTAAGTACAGTGTTGACAGGTACAGAAACGGTCGCTATCCTTGCAGACCCTTCTCTGACAAATAAACACTTAATTCAACATTGTTTTTAGGGGGGAGGGGATTTCAATCGCTCGACATGGATGGAAAAACCATTTTATCAGAAATTATGTATTAATTAATTGGTGTTCCAAAGACTTTTGGCATAGATTGTAGCTTAGCGTCGTATTATACAGCGTAAATTTTATTTTTGCTAATTTTGGTATATATAATACAAAACATAATCCACAAAAGAATTATACAATTTATTATCGAATATAGCGTTTTTCAATTATTATGGGGCTTCAAAATGCAAATGAAAATGAGTTACATGTTTTCAGAAATTTGGTTATCTGGCTTTGGAAAAGTTTTTGGAAATTTTTAATCAGAGTTTGTACCAGCCCTGCTACTAACAGAGGTTTGCCGAGACACTTTCCTTTGGGGAGCGGGGTGTTTTGACACTTTCTCCAACTACTAGTTGTAACAGTATACTGTTTCTATTAGAAAAAGTCCTAGTTTTCCCTTCTTAGAGAACACCCAGTCATCAACCTCACGGTCCGTCACTACTGCTCGCCCCATTTTCGCAATCATATCGAACTTTTTTACTTTTGATTGAAAATTAACTTTTCTTTTTTTGCAGGCATGCTTCCTAGGATATGAACTTGCTATGCGGTTTTTGAATTGGTTGTTCCCAAGCTTTTGATGTCAGTCTGAACCATTCATTTACCTAATTCATATATTGGATCTTTTTATAAGAATTGCTTAATATCTGTGTTCCTCCTTTGGTGTACCTATGATGTTTAATTTTGTTCATTGCCTTTGCTAACGAAGAATAGTTTGATGGGTGGAAGGTAGTAACTGAATGCTCTGCATCATAGATCATGATAATGGACATGAGGCAAAGAGTCTCAAGCTCCTACCTTTAGCGCAAGCATGCACTTTCTTGATCACCCCCAGTTCCCCATACGTCTTTTCACAATTTCACCCCTACGCCAAAAATCATTATTGACACATTATTTGGAAAGAGCAGCTTGATTATAGATTCGATTAGGGAAGCCACAACAAAAAACTTTCAGAAGACCAAGCTCTGAAATAATTGCTGGGACTGTAATTTATTGATTTAACGTTTGTCTCATCAATGAAATTTTGACGAGCCATAATAATTATAATTGGCAAGTCATTTCGACAAAGGCAAATTTAAAGCATTATAAAGTAATAATTATAATCTTATTTGAATTTGGCGCTACAATGCTATTAAAGTAGAAATAGATTACAGCTAAGCCAAGCCAGCTACTATTCTCACACAACTTACTACTAGTAAAAATAATGCAATTTACATACAAACAACTAGATAAATTTGTAACAGCATACACATTTGCCTGTTTTTTCTTGTATGTAAATAGCAGTAGTCGTGGGGGGACTAGAAAAATCCCCAAACCTAATTGGTGAGGTTTGGAAAATAACCAAAAAATGGTTTAGAAAAGACTATAATTTTTTACCACAAACTTTTATCAAAAAAATATTGCCAAATTCAGAGAACGAACAACACTGAACCATACAACACATGCGATCAGCGTACTTTCTTACGATACTTTTTACTTACAGGCCAAAGTATCTCCCCTGACATTGCCTTGGTTGAGATAATACTTCCAAAAATTATTAGGTGGGGGTTGGAATAACAGTAGTTAGCGTGGGGAACAAGCACCCATGAGCATAAGGATCTAATATTGTTGAAGCATTTTCTGAAAATCCAGCTAAACAACCTATTAAGTATTAAAAGGTCCTAGTTGTGATACCACTACCCTACATCCGTATTTATCAACCTTTTTCTTGCTGTTCCCTCTTGGCTATAATGCTATGAAAGCGATTCTACCATATCAAATTAATGCATGTATCTGCACTAGACTGACCCTTGTGGAACCCCCAGAAGTATTTTTTATGGATTGCTTTATAGCAAATTTTACCTTTGATGTCTATTTGTTAAATAATAGTATACCAGACAAGAACTGCTTATGTTAAGTCCATAGGCAGCCACCTTTGCGGTTACGAGGTCATGAGATAAGCAGTCATAGACTTTAGATACATCCATTAGGATAGTTCCAACAACACCTGAATTCTCTAGGGATATTTTCCATTTCTCTACCACTCTAATTAAGATATGTTATTGAAGATTTTGAGAACGAGCAATGGCGGTTGGCAGCAACCTTGCAGTGGAGCTGTTTGATTCCATGACACTGATGATCAACATGATATGACAACAAGCAGTTGAAAAATAAATTTCGAGACACTGGAGAAATTGAAGAAGAAGAATTTGGGTCAAAATCTAGAGAATATTATAAAATTGTTTGAGAAAGAGTATCGAGGAAACAAGATACGCTATAGACGAAGCAAAGATGAAAAAGGCTATCGAAGAGGTTATTGTCAATGGTAAAATATCGTTCCAGAAATTCTGTCAAGAATATATTTTTGGAAAAACCAAGGCTCTTAGCAGGCAAAACTGCAGATACGAGCATTGTAGCTGCCTACACGGACTTCAAGGAGCATGACTGGCTTGAGCTTTCTGTGATAAAGCCTGAAGTTACAAAAAATTAACTGTCTTCTGTTCAAGTTTATGAGGTTGCCTTTATAAAAAGCCCAAATGAAAGAGTTGCTTTTTTGGAAAGACAGCTTGATTGCAAAAATCAAATAATCATGAAATTGATAGATCAGGAAAATACTAGGGAAAATCCTGCTACGTTATCGTGCAAAACAATCTCGGAACCATCATTGTCTAGGCAACAGGTACAGAGTGGAATTGCATGCAGTAGAAAGATCCCTGAGGTCCTGCAAGATACTACACAGAGTCATGAATTAGGAATAACAAACATGGACGGAAGCAACTTGTTAAGGAGGAATGGAAAAATATTATTGTTCTTGGTGCCTCAATAGTAAATGGCATCGAAGAGCGTAACTCTAGCGAACATCACAATGTAAAAGTACGTCGACATCGTGATGCAACTGGGACATAGTAGACTATGCAAACCAGTTGCAAGAAAACTACCTGATATGCTGTTAATTCACTGCGGAACTAATGACATCACAAACAACATTGATACCTCCAAGCATCTTAAAGAAATAGTTTCTAGTATTAGAAAGATAGCACCCTAAACAAAGTTGTCTCGGCCGCCACAATTCGCAGAGATCGACGCGGTAGGGAAAAGAAAACGCAAGAGCTGAACTAAAAAATAAAAGCAATTTCTTTGGAAGACAGGTTAGAATTCTAAAATGATGACAACATTGATAATATCTTGTTTAGGGATAAAGGGACTACACTTAAATGTTAGAGGTAATGCTGTCTTCGCAAAAAATGTCTTGAGCGTAATCAATAGATTAGATTGAAATGATAACTCCTCTCCACTCCAAAATTGCCACATTAATGCAAACAATAAATGCGGTCAATCTAATTGTGTTGAACATTTCTTTGGTGATCGAATTAAGCATCGTAAATTGGAAAATTCTGACAATGTAGCAATTAGCTACTTGAACATTAGTTCAATACGAAATAAGTACGAAACTTTTACTGGCATTGTCCAGAATAATGTGGGCGTTTTGGTTATTACGGAGACAAAATTAGAGAAAACTTTTCCAACTAACCAGTTTTGTATACCAGGCATTAACGACCCTTATCGACTTGATATATCTGGAAAATCACGTGGGCTGCTAGTATATATCAATGAACAAATTCATAGCAAACAGTTGGAATGGGTGGATATTCCAAATTATATTCAGGTATTAGTAATTCAGCTTAATCTAAAGAATACCAAATAGCTATTGCTCCCAATATCTATAAACCACTATGCCAAAATGATATGTATTTTGTAATTAAAATCGAACTGATAGCAGATTTCTATACCAAGACTATGGGGATTGTGCTGTCCTGTAGTGATTTCAACATGGAGGAATCAAAGCCTTGCATAAAATTGCTAATACAGCAATACTCAATATAATTTTAATTCGATCATCAACATGTTTCAAGAGGGTCCCAGGAAATTGTGTAGACCTTATGTTGACAAATTGCAAGCACAGCTTTAGGAATCAAACGCTCGAAACTGGTTGCAGTGACTCTCACCAAATGATTTACACCATGCTAAAAGCAAAACTCCTCCCAAGGTTATAAAATACCGATTCTATAGTAAATTTTCTGAGGCAGAGCTTTAGACTGATTTTTCAAATGTTGTTCATAGAGTAACTCCTGCAAATTATGAAGATTTTGAATGCCTTATTGAATGTGTTTTTTGAGAAGCATGCACCCACTATGAAAGCAGCCATTAGGGGAAATATGGACATATTTCGAAACAACTAAGGAGAGAAATACATAGGTCAAGACTAAAAAATATTGCAAAAAACGGTTAAAAGGAAGATATTTGGAGGTATAAACAGCAAAGAAACGAAGCTGTTAAAATGAAAAACTTAGCAAAAATGTAATTTTCGCGTGACTTAGATGTCTAACCTCACAAATAACAAGCGTTTCTAGAAAACTTTCAAGCCTCTTCTCCAATAGATCGGAAAGTGTTTCACAAAAAGTCAACCTTGTTGAAAATGAGTCTATGGTAAGTTGTGAGAGTCAAATAGCAGAATTCCCTAATCACTACTTTATTAATATTACGGATTCACTTCCTATACGCAACCAAAGCGGAAACGGCCTATGATTGGCCAGCAGGATTCTCCTTAGCGACGCGGTAGCAACCATCTGTTTATATCCAAGTACAGTACGCAGAATTACTTCCGAACTCGTACTGCATCAATTATTGTCGCTTTTCAAGTTATAATCTATTGGCTTTCGTTATTACAGCTATCGTTTCGTTGTTTGTGGACTTCTTTGAAGCATTCTTGTCGAAAAATTATTGTTATTGCTCTATTTCTTCGAACTTCAAAATCGAGTATAGATAGGCCGCCTTGACTGATTCGTACTGTTGTTTGTGTATATATTTATTTCGTTTTGATATTTTTCGCGCTGTGTTAAACTGTATTGCTGAATTAAGATATACTTTCTCGGATTACTTGTTATAAACATGCCGAATTACTGTTCTGCCTATGGTTGCTATTCATCTTCTTCAAAGAACCCAGATTTATCTTTTTTTCGATACCCAAAAGATGCCAAGTTGCTTAAAGCATGGGTATGCCGCATAAGGCGTGAGAATTTTACAACAACTAGCTCCTCATATGTGTGCTCAAGGCATTTTACTGAAGCTGAAATGTATGTACCAATAACGGATACGCCAGCTTTATTCAAAAAACGTCGTTTACGTCAAGGAGCAATTCCAAGCGTCAATCATCGAGGGGCCCCAAATGAGCAGGTGGTGAAAAGATCAGTACGTTTATCTAGTACTCTGAATTCGGAAGCTGCAGCAGTAGAAGAATGTATTGCAGAAGCCAAAAATTATGCTGCAGAACAATTCAGTGAAACTAGCTTTTTACCAAAAGGTAATGTATCTGAAAGCACTGGAGATGAAGCCTACAATGTAAAGGACTTATTGGAGAAAATTAAAAGACTGGATAAGATGCGTTTTTGCTTTAAAAATCTGAGTGATTCTGATGTAAAGAATTATACAGGCATTGATAGGTCTGTCTTCCAAGTTATTGTTAACACCATTGAGAAGTTTTCATCCCTTAACTTGTGATCTGGGTTCCCAGTCAAGTCAATTTGTCTTGAAGATCAGCTTCTGATAATTCTATTGAGGCTTCGCTTGGATCTCCCATATTTTGACCTGGCATCTAGATACTCAGTAAGTGAAACAACAATAAAGAATATTGTCATGACTTATTTATATGCAATGCATGAGACATTTTTTGTTGGGATGATGGGAGAACTTCCTTCCAAAGAGAAGAACAAATGCTGTTTACCTGGGCATTTGGTGATATAACCAATTGCAGGATTATAATAGACTGCACAGAGTTTCGGATTACATCACCACGGAAAGACCTAGCTGCCGCATCTGCATCATACAGCAACTCTAAAAATTACCTGACAGCAAAGTATTTGATTGGTGTTGCACCTAATGGTGCCATAACATATGTCAGTAATGGTTTTCCTGGTGTAGTGAGTGACAAAGTTATCACTAGTGAATCTGGAGTAATCTCTCATTTAAAGGTAATTCAAATGATCAATGTGAAAAATCAACTTATATCTCCTCTAAAAATAATGGTATGCAAAAAAATCACTTTTATGTCAGACTTCAAAAACTCATATTGATCTACTTCACATCTGTGCTTTCTATCCTTGGAACTTTTGTATCATATCTATTCATTCAGTGATTCTAATGAGAAAGCTTGTTGTCTGTACTAGATACTGTTTACACCATTTAATGCATTACTAAAAGTTTTAACTTAATATATAACTAAAGTCATTATGAGTAGAATGGTTGCTTGATCAGGGTGCTAGAAATGAAGCAAACAATAAAATAGCAAATTCAACCTTAATTTTTGTGGAGCTATGTTTTAATAAAATTCAAGAGGAGATCAATTTTTCCCTTTTTACAGGCTGGAGATCTGATACTGGCAGATAAAGGATTTGTAATACATGATTTGTTGCCAAAGAACATATATCTTAA
>WIPJ01002644.1:240607-260600 GCA_018155075.1 Cassiopea andromeda | reverse complement strand
GAACACATGTTCTGAAGTTTATTTTAATTAAAGGAGAATTTGTGTGACAAAGTACAGATTGTTACAGTGTGTTTGAATAATGAATGGGCTGTCAATGATGACTCGATGAAACAATTATTTACATCCAAGTGGCTGAACTTATATTTTGAGGTTTGATTTACTGAGGGATGAATAATGAATTGGTTTTAAAATAAAAGTTTTTATCATGGCCCTTATACTTCGAAATTTCAGCACTGCCTTACTTTAGAAAATCCTGCTTTGTTTTGCAATAATCCAATTTTTGGGGTGTACTACAAACATAACATCATTGAATTGTTTGAAAGTAGACAATATGGTGTTAGCACATCCTTCATACGAATCACTTTGTAAATAAGGATCATTGATATAACTTGCACTAAGGTGACCCTGTGACCTTAGATGAGCCATTGGGGGCTTTAAAAGCTTAGTAAATTGCTTTGGACATGATGCCAAACATTTAGGATAAATGGTATATGTAATATCATGTGCAGGGTAGCAGGACCTATGATGTAGGTCCAAGGGTATGGTCAACCCTTCCTTTATGAGAGCCCCAGGCCTAGCTGACCCAGCTGGTAGTACCTGGAAGGGTCCCTTGCTCAGGGTTATGAGCGATGGCCAATGGCAGATCCAGCAGAAAACTGATTATGAAGGCAAATGAGCTACAACCTCAGAGGGCAATAGCTGTTTGTAGGTAGAACACTCTCTGGGAAGAGAGGTGGTGATCTCTGTAAACTCACCCGACAGAAGGCAAAGGCAAACCACTGTCGTATTCTGCCTCATATAATCATGGTAATATTTTTTGAACAGTAAAATAGACAACTACGTGAAAGATACTAAAGGTGGGGTCTTGTTCAGTAGGGACCATCATTTGCTACAGGTGATACCCGACCATTATCCTACGATTGTATGCAGAACTAATAACGTAAATAAGAGGATTGTGACTTGGGCTGTTAGAACTATATACAAAAGTGGAAAGATGGATAACATAATGATGGAAATGAAAGGAATAAAGATTAATATATTAGGTGTTTGTGAAGTAAGGTGGACACAATCCGGAAAATTAGCATCTGAAGGAACTACATTTATATACTCAGGAGGGTCAGAACACAAGCATGGCGTTGGAATATTTTTAGAGAAAGAGTTATGGTGGTGAGGCTGAAAAGGAGGCCATTTTGATATTTGTTTAATCCAATGCTATGCACCTACAGCTGATAACACTGACAATGAAGTAGAAAAATTTTATGATCAACTCGATAGAGCAATACAATAGTGTAGATCACAAGACATTAGAATAGTTATGGGTGATTTAAATGCAAAAGTAGGTGGAGAGAGGGATGGTAGAGCAGTTGGCCCCTTTGGCCTAGGTCAGAGAAATGAAAGGGGTAGTAGGTTAGTAGAATGGTGCACAGCGAACAGATTTGTAATTATGAACACGTGGTTTGAACATCACATGAAGAACTTGTATACTTAGAAGAGCCCTGGAGACAATTGTAGAAATCAACTACACTATAATATGATTAACTAACGCTTTCGAAATGCTATTGCAGGATTAAGGACATATCCAGGTGCAGACTGTGACAGTGATCATATTCTGTTGATGGGTAAATTACGTATAAATCTGAAAAGGTTGAAGCGAAGTAAAATGAAGCGTAAGATGAAATGGAATGTACTATTAGAAGATACAAATGTGAGGACCAAGTTCTGTCAGAAAGTGGAAGAGCGTTACAAACAATGTGGAGATGATACTGAAAAGTGGAAAACTTTACAGAAAGTCTTGGTGAATAGTGCTCAAGAGTGTGTTTCTAAGTGTGGAGTGACAGCTAAGAAGAAGTGGATGACATCAGAGATTTTGGATCACATGGAATTTAGACGCAGAGTGAAGAAAGACACGGATGAGTACAGAAGGATAAATATGAGGATTCGAAATATGTGTAGGGCAGCAAAGGAAGAGTATCTAAACCGACAATGTGAACAGATCGAAGAATTAGAAAATAAAAACGTTCAAATAATGCATGAAAAAGTGAAAGCTGTAGTTAATAAGAAAAAATGGCAAATATCTAGTTGCATAAAAGATGAAGATGGCAATGTGTTGATGGAACAAGACCAAATTAAGAAGAGATGGACAGAGTTCATTAATAGTCTATATTTAGATACTGACAGAATAGATAGGCCAGTAATTAAAAAGTAGATGACTGGGAATCCAATGACAAGAGATGAAATAAGAAATGCAATGATACAAATGAAGAAAAACAAAGCAGTGGGAAATGATGAGATAGCGTTTGAAATGATAGAGGCTTTAGGAAGTTTTGGGCTTGAAAAGATCACTGATATTGCCAGTTTTGTGTACGAATCTGAAAATGTACCTGATGAAATGATAGAATCAATATTCATTGCTCTGCCAAAGAAGCCAGGAACAATAGATTGTAAAGAACACAGGACAATTAGCCTTATGAGCCATGTAACAAAGATAATCTTACGTGTAGTGCTAAATAGGAACAAGAGTATCTTTAGAGAAAAGTTATCGGATGAACAATTTGGATACAAGCCTGGAAAGGGAACGAGAAATGCCACTCTTTGCTTGAGAACAATCATGGAAAAATGTATTGAAAAACAAAAGGATTTGTATATTTTTTTCATAGATTATGTTAAGGCATTCGATTGTGTGAAACATGACAAGCTTCTGGAATTGATACAAGGGTTGGATATAGATGGAAAAGATCTTAGACTGATAAGAAATATGTATTATGACCAGAAAGCTGCAATAAGAATAAAGGGAGAGCTTGGTGAATGGGTATATATACAAAAGGGTGTTCGACAAGGATGTATCCTATCACCAGATTTGTTTAATCTGTACAGTGAAGAAGCTCTAAAGACAATGAGAATGTGTGATGGTGTTGATCTGGAAGGAACAAACTATAACAATCTTCGATACGCAGATGACACAGCATTGTTTGCAGATAGTGAGGAGAAGCTACAAAGGTTGTTGAAAGTTGTTGCAAAGGAAAGAGAGAGACTTGGTTTAAGGATAAACTGTGACAAAACTTATGTTTTGGTTGCTAACAAAAAGGCACAGGCTCCGGTATGTAGTGTGGCAGTGAACAGTGTGCAGATAAAGCAAATAGATCATTTCAAGTACTTAGGCAGTTGGATAACATCAGATGGGAGATCAGATATGGACATTAGATGTAGAATTGGACAAGCTAAGCAAGCATTTATGGATATGAAAAATTTATTATGCGCAAGGAGCTTAAGATTGGGAGTTAGAAAGCGCTTTTTGAAGTGCTATATATGGTCAGTGCTATTGTATGGCTGCGAGTCGTGGACAATAAATAAGAATATGGAGCAAAAGCTTAAGGCGACAGAAATGTGGTTCTGGAGAAAGATGATGAGGATATCATGGACAGAAAAACTGACTAATAAAGTAGTGTTGGAAAAAGTAGGGTCAGAAAGACAACTTTTAACCACTATCAGAAGGAGACAGTGGAGATTTGTTGGGCATGAGTTGAGACGAGAAGGAGGGATAGAGAAAAATATCTTGGAAGCTGAAATGACATGGAAAAGGGCAAGAGAAAGACAGAGATTGAAGATGTTCGATTGGATAATGGAGAGATTTAGAGTTAAAGATGGAAAACAGTTAGCCAATGTTGCAAGAGATAGGAAAAGATGGAGAGAAAGAGAACCGTAGACGGATCATGGCGGTTCTCTTAAATGCCATGACACTATAAGAAGAAGAATTAGTAGTTTAGTTCAATATGATCCAGATAATTAAATGGTCGGGTAAGCGCATGCAACTTTTAGTCTGCCTTTCTTATACATCTTGGGCATGTTTTTTGGAGCTTAACCTTTTGTCAAAAGTGACGCCCAAAATTTTTTCATTTTCACTTTCTTTGATGGAGGATTTACCAATGGAAACAACTGATTATTTACTTTTGTTGCCAAATTTCGTAAAGTGGCATTTCTTTTCGCTAACCTTCATGTAATTCTCTGAGAACCATTTCGCATTGACCAAACATGATAAAGATGATGTATTGGTTTGTCACGTATTCCACAGTCTTATTACCTAAGAGAAAGATATTTGAACCCGGGCAAAACCCTTTCAAAGTTACGCAATACGAGACTCCATTGAATTCCTACAGGCTTCACAGAGTTTGACCGGGTTGCTATCGGAAAGTCATTCATAGAGAGTGCTTAGGCCATTCTGATGGAACTCTGGTAGAATTTAAATGCAGTTAATAGCATGCAACAAAGAAAAGCTGATATATTTTATCAAGTAGTAAATAAAAAAAGTTTTAATGAATTCAGAGAAGGATTCCAGAGACCTGGCAGAGTCCATATATCTTGCATAGCTTTTTCAAATGGCTATTCGTCAAATAGTATGACATCGAAACATTTTAGGGGTTGGTGTTTCTTAAGTTCCCAAAGGTCTTGGGGTTGAGCCTGATTACCTGATTCGCTAGATCCGCGCCTGTATATATAATGTGTTCGATGTCAAAACTGACTTAGCAGTGCTCAATTCAAACAATCCATGTATCTGTTACTAGGAGTTTCGTGGTGTTGTGCACTCATCAGATAGACTAATGGAATATTCCCTTATTAAGCTATGTATGCATAAGTGTAGTGTTCATTGTACTATGATGTTATATCTGTAATGAGTGAGCAGTTAGTTTCAGCACTATTGTTTTTCAATTGAAACTTATTGTCATGTCGGCATTTAGAGACGAACTCTGACTTTTTGTTCAATAGTATATCAGTGTCAGCATTGATTATATGCAGCGTCTCTGCTAAGTGCAAGTCATACCTCCTAGAAATGTTGCTGTATAGTCTGGCTTTGGAGATAATAGACCATTTGTATAGTGTATTTTTGTTGTTTTCTTAAAGATTTCATTTGCATATAGAGAGTTCTGTACTGTTAGCGTATTTGCTGTTGGAAAATGATAATTTGTGTTTTGTAAACCGTTGTTTGAATGTTCCCTCAGTCAATCCAATGTAATATTTCCCAGTAGTATCTTCGTTGGTGGTGATATGTGCCTTGTATATGATATTTATTGTTCATAGGGCATTGTTCTTTCTTCTGGCGGTTGCATTTCTGTTTTGGAGGCTTAGTAGTGTGTGTACTGATGATATTTTTGTTGCGCTTGCTTATGATGGCTTCCATGTTCTCCATACAGCTGTCACTTATTTTGAAGTTGTTGATGTTGAATATATGATGGAATTTGTCTCTTTGGGAAGTGTCTTTTAATTCAATTCGAGAAAAATTTGGCCAATGTTGGCTTCTACGTTCTTGCTGAATGGAGCCTTATACCAAATGATGTTTCGGAATATAGGAGGAGAGGGTGAAGTAAAATGTTCAAATGAAATCGCTCCTAAATCCCTTTTTTGCAACAGAAAAGCTGGATTTATATAGGATTCATAGGTAAAATCCCAAACTAAAGTGCCATACTGAAAAAGGTGAAAATAAAGAAATAAAAAGGCAAATCAAAACGTTAATATGTGAAAATTGTCTCAATTTGAGCAACATACCACAAGTTGTAGTAACTTTTTAGAAAGCTCAGTCATGTGATATTCCCAGGAAAGATTCTCATCCAAAAGATTGCTTAGAAATTTGACATATAAGGAAGGCTCTGTTAACAGGAAGGCTAAAACTTTTCATGTTAACAGTTTCAGTGGATGAATTTAGGGATGTCTTAAATACAAAATAACTTGTCTTCTCAATATTCAGTGATAACATGTTCACATCAAGCCACATATTTGCTTTTTTTAGTTCCTTGTTAATTACTTTTTGCAACTGACTGCGATTTTCAGGTTCATAGTAAATATATAGAAAGTTAGTTTGGAGGATGATGTAAATAAATAGAAAATTAGTTTGGAGAATTTATAAGACACTGATCATAGAACGAGTTTTAGCCATGATCAACTTAAAACTTTGTTAGAGTGAGTCAATGGGCTTAACTTAATAATTGCTTTTGTAACTTATTTGTACTGCCTGTAGTATATCATGCGCGCAAGTAGAAAAAGATGTCCTGGGGGGTCTAGATCCACGCCCTGTTCAGCAAATGAACGAAAGCGCCTTTTCGTAGTGCTCTCTCTATATCACATAGGGTGTTTTCCCAAGATGAAGAAGGCGTGATTCTGAAAATTTTCCGGCACTGGGATAGCAGTTGAAATATAGTCTCAAAACCTGAATCGACCTCACTTCCATCCTTCTGATCTGTAGCTGTATCTTTGCATATGCAATTCGAATGCTCTGGACTTGGGAATTTATAAATGGGCAAACTTGTAAAAACTGCAGCTGTAAGGAGAATCTTTTTCAATTCTGTAAATTTTTCAGTGGAAATGGCTCCTTCCCAAACAGTTGGATCTTTACAATGGAAGTTTTGTAGGTTCTGATTTCTCCTTGTAATTTTGGTAATGATCTCTTTCTTGGCCATAAAAATCAATATTATATGCAGGGGCTGGTGTTAATTGCTTTTTGCTGCATCCCAAGAGCACAGCTGACTGGTAGATGCAGTTTTCTCATTTAGGTTGTAGTGTACTACAGCCTCAAGGTTGAACAACAGTGCAGCCAAATGGCTACATGCAGATCCCAAAAAACCCTTAAAAGTACAGTTGCTAGTCAGTACCCAGCCAAATTTCTTGTTCAAGTACACCCAAACTTGATATAAATGGGATTTTTTCTCCTTGGCATTGGCATAGCAATACCTAACGATACAAGTTGTCAGTCACTGGGGCAAATGTCAATAACCGATTATCTAACATTGCTTTGAACAGGGAGAAAACTTTGTTGAGATGAATAATAGCAATTATTCAAACTTGACATGTATGGCGTCATATCACAGTCAAAATTCAAGTTTGACTTTGTTACATGCTTATCGCGAAATGCAACCTTAGTCTCGCCTTTAGATACTCTTCTTTCAGATTTCTCCGTTCAAATCACATAATTCTATATGCATTTTTGATAGTGCGGTCCAAGTTTAGCCATGCAAGATTAAAGTTTGGGATATTGACATTCAAGTTTGGCAATGCGACATCCAAGTTCGATCATTTTATGCAAGTTTCAACATTTGACTTGCTTGATTCTTTACATTTACCATGAGAACCAGCAGTGCATAGCCGTGCATATTTCATATTGCTTTGTTTACTTCCGCACATACATAAGCATGTACTCCGGGTAAACTCACTATGTAGGGTTGTGCTCAACAAGGGGCTGTAGATAAAACTGCACCCTCATTTGGGTGTGGCCTAGATGCAACCTGATCCCTATTCTTAAAGATGCAGGTATGGTAATTTAGTTTTAAAATAATATATCATAATTTAAAAATTCAACAGTAGAAAGTTTCGTAAGCTGTTTGTATACAGATCATTCTGTTACAACGAAAAAGCCATATATAGTTTTTATTTTAATCTCCAAGGCTTTCTCAGAGTTTTTCAGTCGCACAAGAGATTAAAATAATATTAAATAAGTATTCTGACCTTAAGGTGCTCTCAAGAAATATAAAGAATTCTTCAATTAGACGAGTTTTATTCTATAAGAACGCTTCATCCCCAGCACTAAATCTTTCTTAAATTTTTCAAAATGTCGGCATCAAAACTTTCTTAGGACCTTTTTGACAAGATTTTTTTGCGCATGCACATCAGTGAAAGTGAAAAAGCTCCTTGTAGACTTGATGATAAATTGCTAGAGGGTAGCCGTGACATTGCATACTCAGATAAATCGAAATTGAAATGCATATGCACCAAAAGACTTTCATCACTTTCAAAAAATCCATTAGAAAACTTTCGTAACTTATGAAGTAACCATTTCTCACATGGTCTTAATGTCACGATGCTACTTTTTTGCTTTTCTCATTCATTTTCGCCTTCCTAATGTCATCACACGTTCACACTTTTCTCCGCGGAATCACATTTCCTCGTTTGCTAGGTTCATTTTTGCTTCCATGTCGTTTCGGTAACCACTCTTCTTTCGTACCTTTTTCATCTACTATTAGGACTTGACTTTGCTCTGATTGATTTTTTTCCTTATATTTTCTCACACACACTCTTCCTGCTTTTCTTATTTCTCATTGGTTAATTTTCCCACGTCATTCCGTTTAGCTTCTATCCTACGACAGAATCGTCGATAACTTTTAACTTTTTAAATGCATTAAGTTCCATGTCTCACTGGATTCATGTTATGCTTTTATTTATCAAAAGGAGTCGTTGTCGTTTTATTGTGTTGACTGCTCGAGTCCAACTGTCGCCACATTAATTATGCATTATTTCCCTAAAAAAAACATTTTGTCTGTAATAGTCTTTTACATAGAAGACAAATAGGGAGTTTAGGGGGATGTGGCCCCACTCTTCTATATCACTGATTTGCACTTCAATACAGTATTTATTATTCTTTTCCACTTTTTTTCCATGCTGTTGAAGTAAGGACATCAATATGGATTTGAATACAATCCTTTGATTTTCAGACATAGTTAAACCTTCAATATTTAAGACACTTGAGAAAAATTTAAGAAAAGATTGAGCCCAAAGCCGAAAATATTTAAGAACATTGAAGCTCAATGAAAAATTGGGTATTCTTAAATAAAAGTGTGCACATCCCGATATAAGGGGCCCTTATTAGTTTTCCACACCTCAACTTACGTCGGTTACGCTACTAAGTACACCCTGATGTAGTGGGTTTACTCAGCATACTTGTTTATATATGTACTAGTGGCGTAGCTAGGGAGACAAGCGGGAGTAGGGCGGCTTCCTCACCAATGTCAAAAAATTTGGTGTTCAGGAAACGCTAAAATTTGCAATAAAATCGATATATTGTATGGTAGCTTTGAAATAGCAAGTGCAACTGTTCTTTTCTATCTGGAAAATGGAATATCTTTATAGCAAAAAGGGCATTTTCTTAATTTTTAAAGGGTGTGGTCAAAACATTATTCTCCACCCCCTGACCTCCACCAGTTTCTCTTACTTTATATCGGATGGTATTTTAAAGCTTGCCATGACATAGGGCTGTAGACCCCCTACAACATATCTAACTCCCCAGTTTCCCTCCAGGGTACACACCCTTTTTTGCTCCCCCTCCAAAGATGCGACCTTGGCTACGAAGTTTGAAGGGGGTATAACGCCATATACATACGGCGCACAATTCTCAATTCTGACGTACGCTTAGAAAAGTGCCGTGAGAGCGGAACTCGCTGTCCTTTGAAATTTCATGATAATAGCAGTCACGCTCATTGTTGCAGACTATGTAGTCACAGGCTTCGAGACACTTATATGCCTGTAACACCTCTTCTGTACATTTTCTTGGAGTATCCATATGATATTCAATTACAAGGTTGCATCTCTCTATGAAAGCTGTGGTAAAAGACCATACTGGAAAGCACGGCAGTTTTCAAAGATATCTCGCGTGTGTGAACAAATTTGGCCGCATGCACTCACTACTGAAATGTATTTCTCCTACTGCGACGCCACTGAGGGAAAATAGCCACACCCATGCGCGTGCAAACTTGCCTAAAAATTTCACGCATGCAGCTGTCATACTTTCCAGTATGGGTAAAAACGTGATATCGTTACTCTTGCCACTGGTCAAAATGAAAGGATCAGGAAGCTGTTCACCGGCTTCTAGACGTAACTTTGAAAAATAGTGCCTTCAGTCTTGCGGCTCAAGGCTCTCCAAGTAAGCAGAACCCAAAGCAGAACCCAAAGCAGAATCTCAAAATACACTTGCCGAAATCACAATTACCTGTATTCGTTTTGTCCTATTCCTAGTTCCACTTTGTATTCTCAGAAAGCTCGACTCATTCAGATTTTTTAACTACATGGGTGTGCGCAATGTTTTTACTTTGCCTTGTGACATAAGTGGGAAAATTTTCTATAATACTTCTGCAATAACTTAGCACATAACTTAGGATGCACAAGGGTGTGAGTTGGAAAGTTTAGGAAATTGTGTAACTGCAAAACTTCATTAATCGCACCAAGGAGATCACGCCTCTGATCGTCATATACATGGCATTTCAGCTAAACGTGCTCAATATCCTTGATTACATCACATATTAGGCACATCGGATCGACTGTGTCTGGAAAGTTGTGATTAAATTTATGAGAATTTAAATTAGTGAGGCCTAATCGTAGCTGAGTAAGGATTACCACACTACTTCCATCATGAAGACCATAAATAGATTTTTGGGTTGGTCTGATAAGAACGAAGAGCTGATTCTTAGATGAGTTTACAGTAGGTAATTCTCTAATTTCGGGAGTAAGGTTGTTCCATTCCTTTAAGCAAATTGGATAGAAACTTGATTCAACACCCCCTGTTCTTGCATTTATTCGCATGATGATAGCCAGGTTTCTAAGAGTATAATTTAAACACTTACTTAGTGGAATTGGATGCCTTGTATATTCATGTGTGAGTTTGTTGAGAAACTTAATGAAAAGAACAAGGGTTCTGCTCCATCTTCTATCACTTAGCAATTCCCAGCCAAGCTCCTCATATGGCTTATTTCTTCCATGCCCCCGTTATTGCCAAACCAGCAGAATACTGGACGACTTCAAGTCGCTCCGTCTGGCGATTCAGAGTGATTTCATGGCTGAAGTTATTCAGTTTCTATGGGATATAATATATGACGTCCCAATAGTCAAGATGTACAGACGCATAGAATTTGTAAAGTTGGTTTAGGGTATGTCTTGGTAAGTAACTAGATGAAAACCTAAGCATACCAATCCCACGTCTAGCTTTATTTATAACAGCTTGGATATGAATAGAAAATGTTAGCCGACTAGCAAGAACAACACCTAGATGCTTATCTTCATCAACCTTCATAACAGCTATATTATTAAAGAAGATAGGTGGATGGTCAACAGGCATCTATCCTTAGAAAATATTACTTCAACTTCCAGCTTTGCAGGATCAGGAGTAAAAGACATTCTTCAGTCAAGTGCTCAACGTTTGAGAAGATCTAAGTCATGATTCGGGTCTGCAGTGCCTTCGTTAGGATTTTGAGCAATTGAAAAAATTCAAGTATCATCAGAGAATAACTAGATATTGCATTTAAGCTCTGTTCTCAAGTCGTTTATGCAAATAAGGAAAAAGAGGACCTAAAATCGATCCCTGTGGAATCCCTGCAGAAATCTTTCCCCATTTTGCTGCTTTGCCATTCAATACCGTTCGTTGCACACTGTCTGCTAAGAAACTTTGGATCAGCTTTAAGAACTTCCCAGAAGCGTCATTTTGCTGTAGTTTATGGATTAAGCCAGCATCTATCAAATTTTTTAGAAATATCTAAATAAACTGATACAAATATCTAATCTCTCAATTACAGACCTTTCAATGAGTAAATCAGACGGGTGCTGCTGATCGCGCACGTAGGCTCGTTTACGCGCACAGTCTTTTGCTTGCCGGCAGGCTCACGATTAATCGTGCACGTCTAATTGAAATGATTGGTATTTCCTATTTCATCTAAATTCAAAGAAACAGGTCACCTGCGGTATTCCACAAGGGGCATGCCTGAGGCCTCTTCTATTTATTCTTGATACGAATGATTTTGAAAAGTCCCTATCAACATTCTACCCCAATGTGTATGCCGATGAAAACTCAGAGATATACTGTCACAATCACAATTATTTCTTGTATACTGAGCACTATTAGAAAGGCACCCGAGATATGGAAACCTGATATTGGGTCATTTGCCCGAAAAGAAACTCAGCGCATTGCAAAAGATACAGAACAGGGCATTTTATTTTATTGAATGAGCCCCTATTAAGGATCACACACCAAACAAAAGATTAAGTGTTGAGAATATTATCACATACGACCGGGCCACAATGGTACACAAAATTCTCAAGGAAATATCCCCGAAAATTCTTAAGAGAAAATTCATAAGGCGAACTCAGATCTCAAAATACAAAACTCGCAGAATAAACGATCTCCAAATACCTAAACTACGGCTAGAACTCTCAGAAAAATAGTTTTTCTGACGTTGTGCAAAGTTCTGGAATGATACCCCAAACGAGATAAGAAATGCGTAATCTACTCACCTTTCTAAGGGTAAGTAGATTCCACATTTCGTATCTCTTGGGCCAAGGAACCTAAATCAACACTGAAGTAAGAGATCCCTAGCATGACCTCCGGGTAGAATAGTTTAAAGGTTGTTTCGCTTTTATTGTTGTTTTGTATGTAACTACCTTCATTTATGTTAGTAAATTTGTAGCTGAAGGAGTATCATGAACTGTATGAAATATGAAATATATCGTACATCCAGTGGTGATTTCTAAAAATTTTAACAAGAGGGGCTGTAGGCACATCCAAACCCAGAGTTTGGGTGTGACCCAGCTACAACCAACCATATTTTCAAAGATGGAAAAATGATAATTTAGTTTAATACTGATATAGCATAATCAACAATAAGAAATGCCTCAATAACCACATAGCAGAGCACAATTGCTCATAGCACTTTGGAAGCAAGGCCAATAAACTCTGAAAAGCCAAGCCAATGCAAGAGTTTTAGGGGGGCTGAGCCCCCAAAATGAGCTGAAATTTTAACAAGGGGGCTCCAGCCCCCTGAGCTCCTCTAGCAATCACCCCTGCGTACATCCAAAGCAGGATTGCCGTCAAATACCACAGTAATTAACTATTGAGATCAACTGATTGATTGTATAATCTCCAGGCCGAAAGCCAGATTGATTAGGATTTTAGAGTTCATAAAAGGAAAGGTATTCGTACAAGATATAAAGCATTAGCTTTTCCATCACCTTAGCAAGAATTGGAAGCAGGGAGATAGGACTATAATTCTGCTTAAGATTTGTGCTGTTATTTTTGTGGACTGGAACAACATCTGCTCTTTTCCATACTTCGGGAAAACACCTCCTCATATAGAGTTTTCCATAATCAACTTTAGAAGAACGACTAAACTATCATCACATATTTTAATCATCCGAACAGATATATCATCCCAGCTATGAGCCTTATTTGGCTTGAAAGAACTAATTATGTTGAGTAATTTTTCTCTTCAGATCTGGAATTCAGTTATAGGGGGTGCATTGTACAAAACTGGATCTGGTAATTGACATTTAGTATCTATTGTAGTGCAGTGAAGTACAAAATGATCATTAAAAATTTGAGCTTTGGACTCAAAATCTAAGGCCTCGGCCAAACAGTCTCGACTTTTCACTATACATTGCTCTACAAATGTCGTGCATTGCTGAGCGGTGTCGCGAGAGGGTGACCAAACACTCAACTTTGAACTCAACATTTCACTGATGTATTGTTTGAATTCGTAAAACTTCCGTTTTTCAACGCTTCTTTCGCAGAATCCTGTGTTCAATAATAATAGAATTCTAACTGCAAACGCGTATGCTCCACAAAGCTCGACAATTTTGAGCTTGACCAAATAATAGCCTTCTCGAATTCCCTCAACAAGGTGACCAAATGTTCTCGGCTTTTCACTCAACATGCATGTCAAGCCTTGTATAGTGAAAATTCGAGAGCGTTTGGCGAAGGCTTAAGACAAAACTGTCATTTTCCAGAAGAAGGGGGATTACTGGTATTTTCGCCTCGTTCAAAATTGTATTAATAAGGGACCAGTATGTTTTTTGACCTGCCTTGGGGTTGGAAAGAGTTTTGCTAATTTTTGTGAAATATTGATTTTTTGCATCTCCGATAATTCTGGAACTTTGTGCTTTCATGTTCTGTATGCCCAGCAGTTTGCTATCCGATCTTCCAGTCTTAATAAAACTTGCATGCACGATTTTTCTTCCGTATAAAGTTTTCGATAGAATGAGTACACCAGTGTGCTTGCTGAGGTCGAACTGTTTTGATCTCATTTGGGATGAAATTGAGAAATGTTTTGTCAAAACTTCATCCTGGATTCTAAGCTTGTAAGGTAGGACACTTAAGTTCCTGAAATGTTTCCTGCCACTTATGAAATTAAATGCTTCTTTTAACAGCTGGAATATTTGCTTGATCATAGTATCACAGTTTCCTCATTGAATTATGTGCAATTATTTTAGGAAATACAATATGATGGTGACATTGCTCATGCAGCGTTGGGTGGACACCAGTTTCTGAAAACAGGTTGGGCTGGCTTATGAAAATAAGTTCGATGCAGGACTTACCCATTAAATGGGTTGGTTCACAGACCAACTGATGCATACCTTGTTTAGACGTAAAAGGCTTAAAAATTCTTTCTCCTTCTTTTTCACGCGCGTTTTCCTACCATTGAGGAGAAACACAGTTAAAGTCATCCGTTATGATTATGCAGTATGGTTCTTCAGTGGACATTGTGGAAAGCATAAGTTCAAAATTGCCTATAATGGTATTAAATCCATCTGGTGTTTGACTCGGGTTTCTGTAGATCAAAGTAAAGAAATATTTCCTATGATTAGCTGAATTTCACAGACAATAGACTCTGTAAGCTTTACCAGGTTGGTCTCTCTTTGGCAGGACGTTTGCCCTTGATATAGAGCCCCATACCCCCGTTTTTTGTGTTTGAGGGTGTCCAGCATTGCTATAGAAGTGAATGGGGAAACGTATAATCTTTACATAATCTGTTGTTTGAGTACTGCACGTGCAAGACGCATTTTGGCGAGCTCCTGAAAATTGATGTTTATTTGGCAATATCTGTAAGATGGCTAATGAAAGTGGTGTTAATAAGATATTAGGAGCATTTGAGACTCTTAAAAAGAAGAGAGTAGGCCAATATCACAAAAATGCTGTTGACTTATGCGTGGATGAGTATGGGTGGACTGAAACGGAAACTAATGCCGCCATTGAAGCAGCCAAGGAACAATCTCTTATCAAAGAAGTAACATCAAGTAATCATAAGGAAGCGTACTGTGTGACAAATCAAAACCTTGTCAAAATTCAACGAAACGACAAACCTGTTTTATCTGGATCCAATATCAACGACACTGGTGATTTTGTCGAATTTAAGAAGTTCACTTATAGTGAAATACTCTCTAAAGCCACAGGTCGCACACAAAACACATTGTCCAGTCAAGGAGCCAGAGCCAGAACTGAAACCTAACTACATGAAAGCTCTTATCAGAAGTCTGCAGGGCAGGATAATGTCCTTGCAGAAATAATTGCAGCAAAAGCAGTGGATTATTGAAAAATTATTAGATAGACCTAAAAAAATGGAAACAAACCGGAGCATTAATCTCAAACACACAGCTGTGCCCTCATAGGAGGAGAGACAAGTTGTAGAACTGCAGGAGAAAAGTTCTATCAGATGGTGAAATTCGAATACCTTAGAGAAATAAAGATGAGCAAATAGGAAAGAGAGACTCGAAGAACAACAAGGAAAACCAGAAACATCAAGAGAGAAAGCGGATTGCAACTATAGGAGATTGCTCTGGTCTGCGAAGTTTTAAAGGTCAGGCATACGATAGCTGATTCTATGGTAGTTTACTTTCGCAAAATCCAAAAATTGTACTCATCTTCACCAATCAGGTCAAGTTTTTGAGATACAGGGTTGTAATGGAATTGTTTGCAGCCCCCTTTAGTGCTATCTACTATGCTTAATTCTTCATAAAATGCTTCACAAAAAGTAAAAATTTTATCTAAAAAAGCTTAGAAAATAAAGATTACACATTACACAGTAGCTAATCATGGATGAAGGGCCTTTTTAGTGACTTTCTCCTGTGCTGAGTAGCTACCACGTCTCGTTTCAAACACCAACAGTAGTCTGCAAGAAAGTTTATATCCCACCGGCCTTGGTAGCGTTCTTCCATGACACGAATATCTTGGTGGAAACGCTCTCCCTGTTCTTCACTTAAGTCTCCGCAGTTTTGAGGGAAATAATCTAAGTGTGAGCGTAAAAAGTGCATTTTGACTGACATGTGAGCACCTAATTTTTGAAAGTTTTTCAGGAGCTCATCAACTTCATGTTCGTATTCTTCACACCGGCTCTTCCCATGAAAGTTAGTGATAACTGATTTGAGAGAACCCCAAGCAGACAGCTCAGTTGCACTCAGTGCGTCATCGAAAGTTGAGTCCTTCATGAGTTCCCGTATTTGAGGCCCATCAAAAATGCCAGCCTTAAGCTTTTCCACGCTTACCCGAGGAAACTTCTGCTGAAGGAAAGTAAAGCCTTTGCTTTTTCTGTCCATTGCCTTTACAAAGTTCTTCATAAGTCCCATTTTTATGTGCAAGGGTGGAATTAATATCTTGTTTGGTTCAACAAGAAAGGGAGATTTTACATTGTGCAAACCAGGTTCCAATCCTTGCCCTAGTGGCCATTCTTGTCTGATATAATGCTGGTCATCAGCCCGACTATCCCACAAGAACAGAAAGCATGGATACTTTGCATAAACAACCTGCAGTCCTAAAACTAATCCAACAACCTTTAGGTTTCCACAGATCAACCAACCATGGTCATGATAACTCAGGGCAGAAAGTAACTGATCCATGCTGTCACGAGTCTCTTTCATTTGCACAGAATGACCAATAGGAATAGAAGAGTATTTATTTCCATTATGAAGGAGAACTGCTTTGAGACTTCCGCTGGACGAATCAATGAAAAGCCTCCATTCCGTATTAATATAGTCATGGCCCATTGATTTCATCAAATTAGCAATGTTGTTGCAGTAAACCAAGGATAAGTCTCTCTGGGTTGTGAAGAACTGTCTGAATTCTCGCTCACACTCTCGATACCAGTAAAATGTTGTTTCAGGTGCCAGCAAATTTTTCTCACGAAGACGGGAACCGAGAAGCTGCGATGATTCCTTGGAGAGGTTTAGGTCTCGTGTCAAGCCATTGAGATCTGCTTGTGTTAGAGGTACTGGCCGGTCATTCTCTTCTGACCAGTATTCTACACCCTCTGTTCTGTCATATGTATTATCAGATTCTGATTCAGAGCTAGGTTTGATTGCAACATCTGGCTTAGGAACAGGTAGGCTAGGACCATGAGGGACTGGTCTTATAGCAGACGGAATATCAGGATACTGAACACAATGCTTGTTCTTGAGATTGATTCCTTGAAGATTGATCATGCAAAAATAGCAGTATTTCACATGATCTTTACCCTCTCTCCACACTATAGGAATTGCAAATGGCATGCTTTTCCTTTTTTCATTTTCCCAATCACGCAAGTTTTCAACACATGTTTTGCAACTAGCATGGGGTGCAAATACCTTATCCTGGTCTCCAAGCTTTACTCCAAAGTAACAATGATACACCTTCTTCACAAAAGCAGTTATCTTAGCAACACGACCAGGAAGAGTCACATTACCACATATATAGCAGAACCTGTCAGGATGATTCTTACATTTGCGATCCATTCTCTCTCGATAAAAAATCCTAAATAAAGGGACTAAATGTGTGCCTTGAGATTCAAGTCACATGGACTGGAGTTCAGCTCTGTTATCGATCGCAATCAGACTCAATTTGTTCTAATTCTAAAATATACTTGGGAACTCAGAATTCGTCTTATGTCCTTTCTCTATCTCAATTTCAAACCAACTGATTTGAATAAAAACCTATGTGACCATTTAATCCTCACCTTTTGGCAAGCAAAAATCTAAGAATAACAAGTAAATGCGAATAGCAGGAAGTTGATAGTTGCCTTGCAATAATTCTGACTCACTGCGGTTCTACTACGCTCAAGTACTGCCACTTCATCAGTTCCTTTGAATCATAAATGTTTACGGTGTACTTGTTTAGGTCGAATACCAAAGCAATATATATTGAATCATTTTAGTCAAAATAGCGTACTGAAAAGGCCAAATATTTGAATGAATGACCGTCTGAAAACATATAGAAAATCAACGCATGTGCATCTTGCAAATCCCCACAAGCTCTGCTAAACAATAAATGACAACTTAGGTGTAAAGAAAACAACTTTCAATTTCCTAACAATAAAGAAAGATGTAGATTTAGCTTCAGTTTGAGGCTGCTCCAAATTCGTTTCTATATAAAAAACAGAGATAGGGCTAGCTACATTTCTCTTTTTCATGAACTGAGTACTATCCAAGGGCCAAAACGTATATTAAACATATCTCAAAAACTTAAGCTGACCAAAGAAAATGGATAGTATATTTGGATTCAGCGCATCAAAACATGCCAAAATCAGTTGAAAAACCTTTGACCTTTTAAAAAAAGTGTTTAAACGCAGGCCAGTGTTACTTACTGAATGGATTAGATGAGAATTCAATGAAACGTCATCACAACGTACAAGCTTGTGCGCATTATGGAGCAAATACACTTGACGTCAAGGATCAAGTAAAGCCAACTATGAGACGCACTCCGGACTACGTAATTATTTATGCAGTAACAAATGCTTTAACAAGGAAAACTGGCACCATGAAAAAAACCTCAGGATTATAGCTGGAGATGCCAAAGAAACAGCCCCAATAACAGCGATTGTCATTTCATCACTTGCTCCGTTATATGACAAAGCAAACATAAATCAGAAGGTGATCCAGCTGAATAATGAAATATGCTCCCTTGCAAAGGACATGAATATTAAGGTCATAACCCATTCGAATTTAGATAAAAACTGTCTCAGCGCCTGTTACATTTCAATCGTAGAGGAGATGCAATACTAGCATAGAACTTCTTAGGATTCATTGCAAATAATTGTTGAAAAAGAAAATAGATTATTCCAGAACTATTTCAACTGGGCAGGTAATTTATAAAAGGATTGCCAATAATCAGAAAAAGCGCAAAGCCCAAACTCAGACTATATAGAGTCTATTGAGCAATATAAGAAGCAATTTTTTAGATTATAGTACTGACAACAGTACTTCCCCACATTGAACCCCTAATAGGGTACAGAGCTCAGTCTACTATTGTTGACAGTGAAATTGATTGCTTTGATGAAATGCGAAATCTAAGGATGAATTATGCAATATATAATATAATATCTTATATTAACATTAACTCAATTAGAAATAAATTTGATTCATTCTCCGAAATTATAAGGGGAATTATGGAAATTTAATAATCGCTAAAACGAAGCTTGACTCCTCTCTCCCAAAGGATCAGTTTTTATTCCCGGATACAAAAGGCCAGAGAGGCTAGATGTATCTGATAGCAGTGGTGGACTCTTAGTGTACATAAGAGAGGGGACTATACACAATAAGATAGGGGGGCTTGATCTAGGTCAACAGATTCAGATTCTCTCGATTGAAATAAATATTAGGAAGCACAAATCGTTATTGCTGCAAGTATATAGGCCTCCAACTTAAAATTCGGATTTTCTTTATAGATAACATTGTGAAGATGGTAGATAAACATTTTGAAAAAATTTTTAATGTATTAATCATTGGGGATTTTAATAGGGAATTACATGAGAATGACCTGGCCCAATTAATTTTAGACTATAGTCTTTATAGTCTTCTAAAGAGTCCAACCTGTTTCAAGTCAGCGAATGGGCGATGCGTCGACTTAATGCTCACAAACAAGAAACAGTCTTTTTTCAAAAGCCAGTCATTTGATACAGGCATCAGTGACCACCACCATGTAATCTATACTATCCTCAAATCCTCAAAAGTAGTAACTTACCACGATTACAAAACCTTTAATGAAGAGAGATTTCTTATAGATCTCAAAAATGCACTATCTTCTTCTTTTTCAGCTGCATATTCAAGTTTTGAGACTCGTTTTAAAAACATATTGGAGTCATATGCTCCATCCAAAAAGAGAATGGTAAGAGGTAATGACAAACAGCACATGAAGAACACCCTTAGGAAAGCTATTATGTTACGGTCACGATCGAAAAATAGAGCCAATAAAACAGGCAATGAAGAAGACATTAAAAGTACAAGAAGCAGCGTAACTTAGTTATTAAACTCAATTGAGGCTTTGCATTGACGTCATATCTTGCGTAAGTTCCCGGATGCGCGGCCATCTTGGAGGCATTAACATTGAGAAAGATCATCTGTTTGTGCTGTATCCGAATATTCGCATTTCATAGCAAGTGGTATTACGCTCGGAAAGGATGGCAAAAGCAACAAAATGCGACAAAAACACCGATCAAAACTACGTTGATAGTTTGGA
>WIPJ01002644.1:207740-238903 GCA_018155075.1 Cassiopea andromeda | reverse complement strand
ACGGCTATAGGGGCTTTAAAACGCCAGTTATGGACACACAATGAGCTATTTGTTCATTACTAACCTGACACAAAGTGAGCAGAACAGATCCTGATGTTATCGAGATTTTTTCCGTCCAAGTTCTGGTGAAGTTGGGCAAGCCACAGACGTCTCCGCTCCTCGCTCAGTTTTAAAGTTTTCTCTCCTTGATTTTCAATAATCTTAGTAAGCCGATAAAATTCCAAATGCTTCTCTCGATCTTGACGGTTATGACAACCGCATACGCGACAATAATTAACCATTTTTGTATGGACAAGTTCTCGATCCACTTTCACGTACAATCACTGTTCTTCGCCTCCCTCCAATGCCTCCAAGATGGCCGCCGTTCGTTCAATGACGTCACGTGAAAAGGGTCTATAGGGCCTCAAAACGTGACTTTTTTCAAGAAATTAGAACCAACGAGCTTGGATAACGATACAAAAGTCTGGAAAGCTGTCAAGCCAATTTTTTCCAGCACTGACCCTATAAGTAGTAAAAAAATCCTTGTTGAAAATGGCGAAATCCCACAAGAAGAGTCCCGGGTAGCTGAAAGTTTAAATTCTTAATTCTTGAACATAACTGATGCGTTAGGGCTAGACCCGTTTTTCACAGACACTGACCAGAATGGAACAGCGGATTAGATAGTTAACCAAGCTATTGAAAAGTACAAAAATCACGATAACGTATTGAGGATTAAAGAAAAACCAAAAATTTTTCCATCCTTCGGATTTACCTGTGTTAACCCGTGGGAAATCTCCGAACAGATCGACACGCTAAATACTAAAAGAGCATCAAGCGGGGGTATACCGTCCAAGGTCTTTGAGATGTCTAAAAAGGCTATCTGCCCCCATCTCACTGATTGCATCAACACATCTTTTAACAACTGCGTTCATCCTGAAGAGCTGAAGACTGAAATCGTTTCACCAGATTTTACAAGTAAGGAACCCTACCTGAAACCTAATTATAAGCCAATTAGTGCTTTACTTTCAGTTTCAAATGCAGGCCTTATTTCAGTGCTCTCCTATCAAACTTGTTACCAGGTTTCTGAGAAGGCTATAGCACACAACATGCCTTATTTCCGATTTCTGAAGCATGGAGGCAAAGCTTAGGTTCTAGGGGTGTTGTTGGCACAATACTAATGGATGTGTCTAAGGGAGGAGTCATAAAGTATGGGACAGAACGGGGCGGAAGGGATTTCAAATTTTTCTATAAATTGTTGTAGCCCAACAAATACATCAAAAAAATTTTCATGGCCCCAATGTATCTTCAAATAAAGTTTCATGGCCCCTTAAATTTTCCACTAAGACCTTTAAAACATGGAGCTTGGTACGTTGATACACATTAAAAAATACCTTACTTTCTAATGGACTCAAGGGCATTCAGCTCTACATTTTAGAGAAGATAATAGATCTACATTTATGTATCACTACAAAATACCATAAAATGCTTCTACTTTTTGCATTTACTTTAAACATGTAGGAAAAGTCATCATATGTTCATATATAAATCATTCAATATCCCAATTTGTTTATAATCTGAACAGAAATTAAAAAAACTACCATATCCACACATACTTGTAGCTCAAGCAGAAAATAGTTTATTATAAATTATACTGCAATGAAAAATGTTGATAAATTAACTCTATATCTGCAGTAAGCCAAATCTTCAATGTATCTTCCACTCTGGTGTAAAAAGTCCTCCTGAAGCTCTTCATAACTAGAAGTTTCTGGTTTTCATTCTCGTCATTCTTTTCCTTCACTAGAGATAGTTTTGCTGTCCTCCTTCCCAGTAATGTTGAGCTTAACGTCTGCAACATCTTAGCTCCTACCTTTACCTCAAAAATCACAACTGTATCAATATTTTTGACAAATAGTTATCTTTTCTCTGCTGTTGAGAAACAATGTGGTGAAAAATTTCGATTTCGGCTACTTTTTCTTAATCGTAGTGCTAACGCTGTTTAGTGTTAGCTTTCCATTCCCATGGTGAGACATGCAGTTTTGTGAAGGTTGCTTAGAGCTATTTATAATATTCATTTCATTCATGTTAAGTGCAAAGCAATACTCTGATGCAGACTTACAAAACATGTGTTAAATTCCTACCACAATGCCTACAAGCTTTTGAAACTTGATTATTCGCTAGCAACAGGTTCATCAAGAAGCTCCTAATATCATATTAGTGATGTGAAAGAAAGTGTCTTTAATATCTAACAGAGACTTGCTCTTCTTTTCAGTATACTTTGATTTTTACTGGCCCTGGAGCCATGCTTTCACAGTCCATCAAGAAAATAAACATTACTATTCCATGGACTAATGATAGCTGCAATTTATCAAAAAGAGGCTGTGTAAAAATGAAAGAATATTTTGGCAGCTAGAGATAATTACAGTTGCAACATGGTTGTAACTGTTGTATGGAATTCGGCTGGATTCTTGATACGATAGCATGCTAAGTGTGTTGCTCCAGCAGTGAGAATCTTAGAGAGAATACAGAGTGAGAAAGAAAATATGTTGTATAATGAACTATTGATGATTCACATGTGGTGAAGAAAAAGCCTAAAATAGGAAATATTGCTAAATGCACACTTATGTTCAGAAGACAGGTGTGGTCCTTCTTTAGACTTACATGATGGTTTGAAGTGAAACTGCAAGTCAAAACTTTGTATGCAAGTCAAAACTTTATCCAAAAAATGAATAAATCATAGTATTGTCTTTATGGACTAAGCTTAAATATTGTCTTGTTTGCGATTCAAGGGAATCTCTTATGAATGTTGGTAGATGAGGAAAACTATAGCTCTATAGCAAAGGCTTACCATGATGAAAAAAGAGGGTCTGGGGATTTGGTCTTTAGAAGGATTTTTGAAGCAATGTCATTTACTTTGCCATAGAATGCATTTTCCATTAACAATATGATCAGTTTTTGATGGACTAAAAAAGTAGATATGCCCAATCTACAACCTACGGTACTTGCAAATACACTCTTTCATCAAGTACAAATGCAAAGCTTTGATTTGCAACTGCACAAATTACAAAAAGTAAAAGCTTATTTTGGGCCGTGGCTCAAGATATGTAATCTCATAATAAAACATGCTTAGTCATGGATGGCATCAGGTACCAAAGATACAATTTCAAATGAAATCAATAGCATTGAATTGGAATAGGTTAGACAAGCAGAAGTAGTAAATTACTTAGCAGAAGCATTGCAATATCATGCTGGAAGTCAATTGAATAATAATATTAATAATTTGTTAGCCCAACATTCTTCTCTTAAAATTTTTGGTGGCCCTGTGCAATCCCTTCTGCTCTATATATTATGATTGAAGGCATGCGATTGTATTTCACACGACCTATTGATTGCAAAGCTGGAGGCATATGAACTTGACAGAAACAGTATCAGTTTTATGTTGAGATACTTAAGCCATCATATTCAATGGGATAAGAGTGAAATATCTCTAAGAAAATATGGTAAAATGAAAAGTGGTGTCCCTCAAGGTTCTGTGCTTGGACCTTTGCTTTTCAACATAGTCATAAATGATATTTTCTATATGAACTTGGATTGCAAAATCTGTAATTTTGCAGATGACACCACAATATACTCATGTAGGCTATTGATAGATTTAGCGACTACTGAAGTAGAGAATACCTTAATGACCACCCTTTCTTGGTTTGACCAGAACGGGATAGTTGTCGACTCTGCAAAATTCGAATGATGTTTCTCGGACAAAACTAGATACTAAGTTCCATCTGTGATTGGCAAAATATTCCTAGAGAATGAGCAAGTGAAACTTCTTGGCGTTGCTATTGATAATAGCCTACATTTCAATCAAAGAGATTGGCGGTAAAGCAAATCATAAGACAAGTGCTCTCTCTAGATTGAGAGGTTACATTAACGAAAAGAAAACCAAATTACTACTGAATACGGCCGTGAGGTCAAATTTCCAATATTAGCCTCTGATATGGTTGTCAGGGGCGGACTCTTAGGAGTAGACTATGCCTTCCAAAGATCAGAGTATATTTTGTAATGGAGGGCTTTTCTTTATTCTTAGCAACTTCATTTTCAAGTAGTTGATCATTAGTTTGACTATTTGGGGTACTTTCATTTTCCAACACAGAGACAAAGATTCGCATGGTTAAGAAAGAGACTGTATGGACACCATTTTGGCACTGATGATTATTGAAATTTCTTAGAGCTGTAGACCAATGAAAAAATGTGTTTGTCATCCACTTGTCTAACTTTCTTGTGTTTGCACCAATACTTCTACCAAAAAAACACATGCAATACAGAAAGTAGGACCTAAACTATCAGAGTACCAGAGTAGGCAAGCCAATGAAATGTTGGCAAACAAAATAAGTTACATTTTACATACTTTTCTCTATATGGAATGGGCTGGAAACTAGCATTTATCTATGAGGTTACAAACATATTTACAAGGTCATAGAAGCAGAATCAGCTAGATTATCAACTTTCACAAAGAGGCCAATATCATAACGATCTGAATTTGGTTGCAGATTAACAGCAGAAGATCTTTCTGGTTATAAGTCTGTTTTTTAGATATGATGGCAATATCTCATTTAAAATAGCTTAGTGAGCAATACTGGCAGGATTTGTGGGTTTGAGAACAAACAGAAGTAGAAAATTTTTTCGAAATTGAGCACATCGTCTTGTTCAAGCTGCTCCAGCATCAATACAAAATAAATGTATATTTACACCCAAAACATGTCAAAAAGCGACTCATGAGATGAAAGGGCTCCACTTCCTGCTTTTGCATTGCCTTACGGCCTCAAATTTTACACTGTCCAATTACAAGTTTGAGTTGGATTCATGGAGATCAGCTACTTCAAAGGCAACAACAGCTTGAAAAAAGCTTTTAAAGGAAGTTAGATATCTTCTCAGTGAAGAGAAGAATTATAAAATGCTTTGGTATAAACACAGCTTCCATTAGCAGAGGCCTTGGCAAGAACAAATTTTTATTAGCTGTGTTTCAGGAAGAGAATGCAGCTTTTTGAGAGTAATATCTAGGCTAATTCACAGTGTTGATAAACCTTCCATATGTCTATTGACTATAAGTCTGTCTGAAATAGACATTTAAAAGATTGAGGGCCTATGTCAAGTTTCAAAAACCTGTTATGACACTATATACTATAAAGATCAACAATGAAGAAGAAACAGAACATCCCACCTTTTATTCAAGCAAACGGTAGAAATAATCATTAATTAAAGTATAGAAGGCGCCTTTCAGTTAATGGCCTGTCTCAACTTGAAATGCTTGGGGCGAATCTTTCTTCAAGGCCAGGTCTTCATCGGCAACATTTTTGTGTAACTTGACATTTAAGTAATCTTCCCTAGTTTTGAAATGAATCTGCTCAAGTGCATTGAGCTTATTCTCTTTAATTACATCGTGCACTTTTCTAAGCAAATCCATTGAAATTTATAGCAATGTCAAACCAATTTCCACATATGCTGAACAACAACAGTAAATCAGCTAATAGGTTGCTGTTGTGCAAATTGCTTTTAGGGCATGCTTCAGGATTATTGCGACAATCAGACTCCACATCCTGCGCACAGACATTTTCAGAAATTCCCAATTGATTGGCTAACCTGGAAAAAATTAAATGGTATTCAAATTGGTGTGACAGTCACTGGAAATCATACCGCGCACCAACCACTTCTAATTTGTCCATAGATCAAACAGACCGCTGTCGATAGCTCCTCCACATGATCAAAATAGAGGAGATATCCTAGGAGATCGGCAGCAGGATATTTCCTTTGTTGTGACACAGAAAAATCAAATGAAGATGGTTGAAAATTACAGTTGTAATGGTAATAAGGTATACCATTCTATTAGCTACAAGCTGCTAATCCCTCACTGCTGATAGGACATACCTTTCTATGAACTACAATGCTATTTTCAGATAGAAATTTTACTGTCGCCCGTGCGACAAGTGCGTCTGTGTCAGTCCGCCTCTGATGGTTGTTTTTCAGTAAAGCAGCAGAAAATTTAATAAATAGAACGACAAAGCGTGCAATGAGAATAATTTATAATAGAATAGCGAAGTGACGCTTAATGAACTCTTGCAAAGAGATGGAACTTTGAAAATTTACAAAATAGTTTACAAAAGCTAATGGTGGAAGCATATAAGACGATTAACCACTTAAATCCTCCATATATGTGGGATCGAAACATTTCTTGGGAATCGCAGCTGAAGTATAACTTTCAAGAGAAGAGCCAAGACGAAAAGCATCTTTCTTCTTTATTATTTCACCATTTCGACATTCCAATAACTACTAAAATTAGGCCTAAGCCAGTAGACATACGGTTTTGTGACATAAACGATATAATAAGTTTCGAGACATCATGTCACATCCTCAGTTAATAAACAGTGCCAGCGGGAGGTTTTATATATTGGTAAAAACAAGTGGGAAAAAAACAAGTGGAAAGCAAGAAAGTAAATCACGATAAGTCGAGAAAGCAAATACACGGTGAAACCTTAAAGGGAAATATACAATAGGAAACCATCAACCAGCCAAAACATATAATGCCTAGATTAGGAAATAAACTTACAAAACAAGGGAGCCTGTTTACTACAGCGAAATCGGAAGAGATCTGGGAGGTCTGATGAAGTTACCGTTCGCAGTTTATCAATCAACACCTTTCCTCTAAATCTATTGGCTTCAAAGTCCACAGACGCACAGGAATTTCTCACTATTTACATTTGCCATAAATGCAGATGGAAGGGGGGGGGTTTAAGGAAAGGCTTGCGTCTTCGAATAATAAGATGTTGAAACAGTGAGATGTTGCTAATATGTAATGACTGGCGATTTACAGGACAGTTTTTGAGTAAAGTCTAAATGTGAAATACTATTGATGATGGACATAACTTCCCTTGATCTTACTTAGACTTCCTTGCTCTCTGGTAGAGTAGTAAGTCCTTCACGGTCATTTGTTGCTTCAATGCTTGGGATAACACCAGTTTCTATTTTTCCTTTAAATCACAAGCTGCTTTCTTTGACGTAGGAGACAGGTCATACCTATGTCGGCGAACGAAGCGAACACGCAGTATACTTCGTCTAAGATGCTTAATTTTATGAAGAAAATGATGGATTGAAATATTTGGAGATTTTTACTGTTACCACAACTAGTTTTTGTTGGACACCTGATACACATCGCTTTCTAATCAATCTTTTGAAGGATGATCGGAGTGATTGAGAAGCCATGATGAGAATTTCCTTGAATTCCTTGAAATATATATGACAATCATGAGACAGAAAAACTTTCTTTGTGCCGGGTTACACACTAGATGTTCAGCTGTAATCTATGATAGTGAGCAGATCTTGCATACCTAGAGCAGCTTTTGCATATTAAGGGATATTACAACATCCCTTAATATGTCAAATCTACTCATTAACGTATCAGAATACAGTTGAATATTTAGCGTGTAACCCGGCCCTTAGAACTTCTTGGACAGCATAGTCATAAAAAATTGACTCACAAGTGGCTGACTTCTAGTATGGATAACGATAACATAAAATGTGCTTCATACATATATAGGGAGATCTTTTGTTTAAAAATCCCCGTCACATCAATAAATAGCCCCTCTCGAAGGGAGTTAAATACCACTCATAATCTTAGGTCAAATGCAAACATCAATATTAAACCAACTAATTTTTAGTTCATCGCTGTGGCAATCTTTTTGCTTCAGAAACAAGTAGTTCTTTATAAGAAGTATACCAACAGCTTAGCAGTACTTCATTTATATAAGAACAAGTCTATAAGAAAGCAAAGTTTAAAATTCCTTCGAAATTAAGAACACATCAAGAACAAGCTACAACTGAAGCATTGGTTCAAAACGTATTTTTGGACAATGATGCATAAACTTTCAAATAACATATTGACATGAAATATTTTTTCTCTGATTGCCTTGGATAATTGATAGCTTTGTCACTTCCTTTCTTTGATTTTGCTTCAGTCGGGATTCAGAAAGTTTTGCTGGATTAAAGCAGCATTTTTGAAGCAGGAATTCGGAAATTTATACCATCAGTGTGAAAATAGCTCTTGGTGTACCAAATCTTTTGGCAAAGGGTATAAATCTATAAAAACGCATATCTTTCAACGTCTAACGTTTTTACAAACAATGCCTGCTTCATAAACATCCAATATTTCCTTGTTTATTTTCCATTATTTAAATCCTCTACATCCCTTTACTGGTTCTTGCAAAAAAATAGAGCATTTCACTTATCATGTTCCAATATTTAACGATCCTATTAGTAACTTAATTTTAGAGATTTCATTACTCATCTCCTTTCTCTATGTGCATGATCAAATTAAATATCATGTTTGTGTATTTTTGAATATAAAAATAACTACTAGAGTGCCAATATTTTACTTTCTATCTAAAATACACAAGCTTGGTGCTCCAGGCAGACCCATTATATAGGGTTGTGATTCACCAACTGCTAATTTACCTCTTATGCAGATTTTTATCTCTGCCCATTGTCAAGCAATTATTGTCCGATAGCCAGGATGCAGCACATTTTCTACAAGCACTTCGAAGCTATTGCCGATACTCAACAATAGCACATGGCACGATGATAGAATTAACTGTTGCTAAATTAATCTTCAAGTTTGCTATGGATTCTTTCTCCTTTACCATTGAAACACTTGACACAATTACTTCAAATTTCGGAACACTTTTTAACGCCAGATGCACAGTACTGCCATTGGCTTTCTGTCTGCAACTGAATATTCTGTCTTATTGGCAATATTATTGCCATTTTGATACCTTATACAGACAGCCTTAGTCGATCTTTTGCACACATGAATACCGTGCACCCCATCATAGAATTTAGGATGGCTCAATGATCAAGGGATAGATACTATTTTTAGATACACCTTTAATCGATAACAATAACTGTGATTTTTAAAACACTAAATATGAAATCAGAAAGTTTCTCTCCACTTCTAAAGGCATTTTCTTTCAAATCCAGCAGTTGCAAGAAGTGCATTATCTGCAGCCAGGTTTTCCGATATCGCTGTATTGCCTCTGATGATGATAAATTTACTCACCATTTATGGGATCTGCGCACTACATATAGTAAGTATGGCTATAGCATTGGTCTCATTATTTACATCTTCGTCAAGGTTCGTTCATTGCCACAGAATAGTCTATAAATATCACAAGTGCCCTCCCACTGTTAAATTATTCTTTTTGATCCTTGTAACTCAAACGCTTTACAGACTGGCTAACAATTATGCTACCACTGGTTCCTATTCCAGTATGATGATTGTTCTGCGAGACTTATGTTGAGACACATCAGTAATGGGATTTAAGGGAGATACAAAAATTAAAGATGTTCTTGTCCATTCCAATGTAGCCAACTTGCTTGATTTTATAGACATAATGTGATTTGATCAGTCATAATGATTGTTGTTACTACTGTTGTATTTCCTGTCATCTTCATTCAATATGTCTCTTCAATGAACTTTCTTTACTTTCGTGGTTATCGCACCTCTACTCCTACGATAGGATACTATGAGCCTGCAATGGTCAAGCGTACTATGAGTAAACCCCTGAAAGTGGATTTCAGGGTGAAAATTGAAGAATCGTACCAACATTCGTATTGTCTTTCTCATCCCCACCTAAAATTGAAAATTTGCAAAAACGACAGTACAGTGAGCCATTTGACTGGCTATTGTTACTAAAGCTAAGAAAGGTAACAAAAAAAATGTGGGCTAGCTTGCTGATTATAGATTTCATTTTTGCAGGGCAAAACCTTTTGCACCGCCCAGAAATATAATGCCGTTGAGAGTCCATGCGGTTGGCTTCTTCAGTCGGGAAAGAAAAGGCGCTTTGTAGATTGTCATTCTAAGGCAAGGACATAAGTATCGGCATTGAAAAAGGCTAAAAGCTGTTAGATCTATTTGCAATACTGCAGCGTGCTTCTACCTGATCTGTCATACCTACTATTGTAGATTTCAGCTTTATCCAAGAGGGCTGAATAAACAGCAGGAAGCTTAGGCTAAAAAGGAAAAACCACAATAAGGAAAAAGCAAGCTCAAGAATTTTGGGCTTCTGAAATAACTCTTTTGGAGAGTTTTACTACCATCCCTTTTTGGGACTAAAGTTCTCACAGCCATATGCTCACAGTCATACGAAAAATTGCATTTCTTTGATTGCTTTCCATTGTATCACATCAACGTTGGGAAACCCCGCTATTTCATTTCAATAATGAGATACTTTATCCTCCGACTCTGCAAGTAAAACGCAGGAGGGATGCTTACCCTCCTCTGCTCCCTCTCCGGCATTCCTGACTTCATTAAATCAAGCTATCAAGCTATCAAGCTATTTTTATATACACCTTCTGCAGCTGATTGTCTTGCAATAAAAAGTTTTCATCTTTTTATGTTAATCCAGACGCAATATCATTACATCCAATATCAAACCTCCACAGCATGCTTTCTATTTGGTTACGTTGTTACTTTTATTTTTAATCTTTGGACTTCAAACAGGCAAACAGGATGAATTCCAGAGCTTCATTGTCATAAAGTTAACCACAGCTATAAGTTTCCCAGACCAAATTCAAAATTTTCAGGATCACAAAATATAGCCAAGACTACTCTAAAATTGGCCCTGCACAACATCATTCTATAGCATTTTCATATTGGCCTTTTTCACTTGCTTCTCGTTGCTCTAGGGTATCCTTTACTTTTACATTTACAGTGTTTCTATGCAAAGGTATTAATAGAAGTTGTAGAGGACAAACCCCACATCGTACATTTCTATTATGAAAGAAACATGATCATATCATTTTATGTCTATAATCTTTTTCAAGAATTTGAACTTCTGATCAGCTTTTTGAGGTATAAGCTACTGTTTCTACCAAACTTGCACATTCTGAATGCAGAGAAAAAGAGCTATCGACTAATCATGATAAGTCTGATCACCAACGATGACACGAATTTCGAGAAAATTGCATCCTAGCTCATGGTCTTATTAGCTCAAATCCATTGTCTACAGCTCTGCTGCACTGTAAATGACAACTGCACATGTACAGCCCGGCTGGTGTTCTTAGCATTGAAATGTGTTCAGAGTAAACGCCAACTGAATAGCCCCCAGAGCATAAAGATCAGTTTTTGATCTCTAATTAAATGTAATTACAAGTTGTCCCAGACGATTTTAATCCAGCATCCATGCTGCACCAGGATTTGCAGAGATTCATGACTCCCTATCCGTTATAACATTCTGAGCCCCAGGAATAGGAAATGCTGTCAAAAGACTAGTGTGTTTTTGACAAAAGTTGCTAATCTGAACTGCAAGATTATTGCAGTTAGCTTCAAGTTTTACCCTTTTATTTATCAACCATACTGCGGCACTTTCATCAAGCAAACGACAAATATTATGGTTATTAATTTTTCTTTACAAATCCAAACTGATAAATGCAGCAAAAGGTTTTTATACATTACTATACAATTAGAATTTTGTGTAGGACCATTTTCCATCAGACGCAATATTCGTCTTAGCTGCCCCCAGCTTGCAAAGATGCATCTGAATAGATAGCATGAGCAAAATGAACTTTTTCAATGATTCCATAACTGTATTGGAATTTTGAAACCACTTTGTACATCATATTTTGAAAATATCCCTTGAGAATCTTCATAGTGTTAAGTTTCTCTTGTTCCAGCCACATTTTGTGAGCAGTGCTAAAAGGAATAGCTTGGAACCTGGAAATCACTTATCATCGTTCTTACTAAATCGCAAATTTCTACTTTTGAAGCGTGTTGATTGATATATCGCAAGAATCTTATGTTTTCTCATCGCGTTTTTGGATAAAAGACGTTTGCATCGTGATGGAATCTAATAAATACCCTAGCAGTGCACTTTCCTGTTTGGCACGAATTTCGATTTCTCTGAATGTACAGTAAATCCAAGTTTACACAATAAATTTTGTGTTGCCATCACGGTCTAATACAACCTTACTAGTTTTCATGCAATAAAGTGATATCATTGATGTAGCTGGAGATAAGATGACCTCATTCTCGTTCTACAGCTAAAAGAGGTTTCAAAAATTTGGTGAATTTCCATGGATATAATGTTAAGCCATAGCGGAAAGCAGTCTACTGGTAAAGCTGTCCAAGAAACTGGTAATGTATTTCTATTAAACTGGGTGGGAATGCACATCGTTTTAAGGATCTTTCAAGTCTATAGGGGCCATTGACTAGATCTGGGTTATCGTTCAAATGACAGTTTAAACAGAATCCATTTTGAAGTGATGATACGTAAAATCAGAATTCACCAGCTGCCTATAGCCTACTATTGCAGTTGGAATCAAAATCAAATCAAAATTACATTACTTTGTTTCACTTTCCAATTCTCTAACGTTATTCAAGCCGTTTCTCGAACAACTGAAATGTCTGTTGATACTACAGAACT
This sequence comes from Cassiopea andromeda, assembly GCA_018155075.1. Taxonomy (NCBI): domain Eukaryota; kingdom Metazoa; phylum Cnidaria; class Scyphozoa; order Rhizostomeae; family Cassiopeidae; genus Cassiopea; species Cassiopea andromeda. The sequence continues at coordinate 226,463 of WIPJ01002644.1, read as the reverse complement.
TTACCACAGCACGAAAAAGCGGCAACATTCATTTGACATACTTAAAAGCTCTTTTCGTCCGACACTCATCAGAGTATGAAAACATCAGATAGTGACCTAAAGGTTAACCGTCATATATATCCAGATGCAGTTAATGTGATAGGATGCGTATAATTGGCCCCAAGTGTAACCAAAAATCAAACAAAATCAAGACTTATAATATTGATGCAAAAACACTTTAACATCGATTTATAAGCTGAATTTTCTCTTCTACCGCATTATCGAAATTATCGAAATCGGCAACTTTCTCGGTTAATCTGTTGCGCTCGAATTCAGTTACAACTGCTTCTAATTCTTTAATTCTATGTTTGAAAGAAAGCGCTCTCAAATAGCTCTGCACACTTCTAAATAAAAACTAAGACTAGCTATGCCTTTCTATCATTCTTTGCATAGGGCAAATTTTATATCAGTAATTGCTGAATATATTTCTTTCTGTTTAGATAAATATAAAGGACGGTAAAAGAATGAAAAATGTCCCTTTCATGGCTTTTATACTGTGAATTATTTGTCAAAGATATTTTGCAGTAGTCACATGCTTAGGCAGCAGGCAGATGAATCAGCCAAGCGAGTAAGTTCACTGGCTTTCTTGAATATTGAGTTTTGTCCAACTTTAATAGCAAAGCAGGTAGATTATAACCTGCTTACAATGTGTGCTACTTTAGGTGATCTCAATCACAACTATGTAATATTGCAAATACAGAATACCAGATCTCATAGCGCTTCTGAGATGAATACAGAAAAACACCAAGAATCTCACGAGATTTATGCCAGTGAATTAGTTGACAAAAATATTGCTATTGAAGGCCAGGAAATCGCAGTAGCTGATGGAGACCAAAGTGAACGCATGTCTGGAAATCAAAATGATGAGAAACGATTGACAAATAGAGATAAAGCAGATTCTGAAAAAAATTATTCAGAAAAACCTTCTCCGTTAACTAGGGAAGATGAGAATCAACCACGTAATGACTCCTCTTCTTTTCATGGGACAGATACAGACAAAAGAACATTGATGCATGCCCCCAATGAAGAATCAACCTTGGCAAGTCAATCTTCGGATAAGGTACATAAATCATCGGGCAATGGTCAGATTGAGGATGAAGAGGCTGAGTTAACCACTGTATTTGAAACTTTCTGGAATATCTGCAATACAATACAGGGCCTGCCAATACTTGCCATCCCATATACCTTCAAAGTAGGAGGGTGGTGGTCAATGGTTACACTCCTAGTTGTGGCAGTTGCTTCAAACTACACAAGTATCATATTAGTCCGTAGCTTATACGAGGATAAAGACGGTGTTAAAGTTCGCGTGCGCAGCAGTTACATGGAAATTGGAGAGGCCTTCTGGCCCAACGGTGGTAAATGGCTCGTGCAAATTGTTATGGTAGTAGAGCTCATATTTGTAGCGACATTGTACCCTGTACTTGTTGGAGCTATGTTTGCAAAGTCATTCCCAGCAATAAAACTGCCATTGTCTGCTTGGACAATTATTGGGGGACTAGCTCTTCTCCCAAACACCTTGCTGAAGAATTTATCTCAAGTTGCTTGGACTAGCATCATTACCGTGGTCAGTGCAAAAATCATATTCATAAGCATTATTAGTTATAGTGTTTCCAAGTATCACAAGTGGGAAATAGCAAACTTGGAAAATTTTGAAGCACATGCTTTTCCAGCTTCTGTGGCTATTTTAGTGTCATGCTATTTAGCTCAGCCGTTTGTTGCATTCATTGAGAGTACGATGGCAAGGCCAGAAAAGTTTGAGAAGACATTGAACTGGGCTTTTATAGCAATGACCACATTAAATATTCTAATCGGTCTAATCGCAGGCGTCACGTTCTATCCAGACACAGATGAAGTGATTACCAATAACCTTCCTGAAGGTTTCTTTCGGCAAATTGTTAATGCGATGGCAGCTATATTGGCTTTCACATCATATACCTTACCTGTTTTTACCGCTTTCGATGTCGTCGAAACTTCCCGTAGCAGCTGCTTAGCACCAAATTTTGGAAAAAATATCTACTCATGCAAAGTTCAAATATTGAGGCTTTTTATGGTATTGTGTACGATATTTATGGCTGCCGCAATACCACATTATACATTTCTGTTGGCTGTTGTTGGTAGTATGACTGGAATCACGTTAGAGTTCATATTTCCTGCACTGTTCCACATGAAAATTTATTGTACAAAACTGAAGTGGCACGAGTTTGCTTTGGATATTACAGTAGTATTTATCGGTACACTCGTCATGACGATATCTCTTATTGTGTCTTGGGTTTCTATGTATCGATGCTTCTTCAGTCATCAATGCTAGATGGGGATATTTGGATCGCAGCTATATGCGATCTGCTATTACAAACTAGACAAATTTATTATCTATCGATTGAAAATATTGCATATTCATAAACAATAAGATCTTGCTCAGAATAATGAATTAGATTCAATCTAGCTTAGTGGTCGGCAGCCTGCTGCTTTGGAAACGCATGCGTCTCTTGCATGCATATCTTCTGTCCGTTTGGCTTTCAAATATGGACTCATGTTGCAAATATGTACTGTACACAAGTTCAGATATTATTGAACGCTAATATAGTTAATGCTCGTTACTCTAGTGCTAAGATTTTTAGGAATTTATGTTTGCAACTTCAGCAGCAGGCAAGATGGCAAAGTTTAGAGTTTTTACTTCGAGAATCCACTGCAAAATACTGAATATAAGACGACCCGAACGGGAATGTTTGACTTTTTACTTTTGATCATTTGGTATCTTGCTATTATGTTCCTGCACAGAGTGATGGCGGAAGTTTTAAGTTATATAACAGGCAATCTAATAAGATTTTAGCATACTCCTTTTCATTCGAAGGTGCAATATGTTACATTGCAGGGAGTGTAAGTCAAAAATCTTCCTGGCCTTTCATTATGCACCTACTATTGGGATTAAATCTGCAGAGCTGTAGCACACGAGTTTCCCATTACACATTGGTTTTCCAACGTAATAAGGGTTCAAATGGCTCTTTTAACGTTAACAGTTGTAGACCCTTGATCTAGCTTTATAGTTCCAAAAATATATTGAGAATGGCTTGATCGTTTGAAACAAATAAAATTAGGGGAAAATCTCTGATATCAAGTGTCTCTTAAGTGGGAGCAGATGAGTTGCCACTAAATTTAACCCATTCAATGCAAAGTGCTGTTAGAAGCCACATGGTGCAATTTTCATGATCTATGTTCCTTTTGAAAAAAATTGGTTTTTTCTACATTGTTGTTTCCTATCCATACATTTGAAGGTACAAGAGTGTTATGCAGACCTGTTAAAAATGCCAAATTAAATGTTCCCATCCCGACTTAAACCAATCGATAATTCAATTAAGAAAAAGACCATCGTGTCTATTACGAGAACCATTGCCTTTTCCGTAACATTTTTACTCATTTACCAGCCTCCGTTTATCTAAACCCCCACTAACTAGATCTCGGGGAGTCTAACGTGTTTAAGAGACGAAAAAATGATCATAGCAGCAACTATTCTGTGACAAAAATTAAAGTCTTTAAAGAAGACAAGATAATACTAGGAATGCTTTTGACTAATTGCTTTACATGTATACAGATTTATGGTTATACATAGAATTGTGCTGCACTATACTGTTCAATAATTCCTCAGTTGATTAGAATCTAGGAGCATCACAACAAATATATGTGATGTGTAGGCATTCTGAATTTTTTGTGCGAAAAATTGAAACAGTTGTCAATTTTTGCATCACTGCTGTAGAAACTCAGTTTGCAATCTCGTTAGAGAGTAAGACTCTTAAGAATTCAGTAGCCCTGGAGTTCTCTCCTTAATTTTCCCTCTAAATAGTACAAAAAGATTTGTCTCTGAAAGCCTCTGGATGCCCTTTCAGGACTTCAAATGCTTGGGGGTCCTTAGGAGTTTTCCCAATCCCAACCTATCTCGGTTACTCTTGGATGCCTAATAGACGGAGGAGTTGAAATAGTCGGGGGGGGGGGCTAGAAAACTCCCCGAGATCTAGTTAGTGGGGGTTTAAATAAACGGGGACTGGTAAATGAGTAAAAATGTTATGGAAAAGGCAATGGTTCTTGTCATAAATTATCTCAAAGTAAGTCCTTCGAATGAAAAAACGCTGAACCATATAACACGTGCGATCAGCGTGCTTTTCTTATGATAATTTTTACTTGCGGCCCAAAGCAACTCCTCTAATAAATGCCTTGCATGAGATCTTTCACCAAAAGTTGATAGCCGGGGGGCTGGAATAAGAATTCCTGGGTTGAAAAGTTTTGAAAGATTAATTGTGGGGGGACGTCTATTAGGCACCTAAAAGTAAGCCACTTACTGTGCAACTTTTACAATATAGTGCATCTGAAAGCAATGTGACTTGTTCTGATTTTGATGTACCAAGTGTTTCATCATATATTGCGCACATTGTGGTACTGCACAGTTGGAAATTGCTATTGGCACACCAGAACTATCGGTGAAAAGTGCCATACCTTTAATAAGTGCTTCTACTTCGAAGGAAATTTCCGTTTTGGCGGAAATTCTAGCCCCAGGAAGAAATGTGAAGGACAGGTGCCACGGCTAGAGTCATACTCAAGAGATAATTCATCTTCATCTCAATTCTGATCGAAACTACAATTGAAACCCATCAGACACTACCATGACCGTAGACCCTACCATTTTCAAATCCTTTTCCAGTACTATTAGATGCCATCATTGAAAAACCTTTCTCTATAATGTAAGACATTTCGGAGCATAGTTGTTCCGCATCACTTGGCAGTCTGGTGAAGGTCCAGTTGATTGGAAGAAGGCTTGCACTGTCCTAATTCATAAGAAAGGCAATACTACAGACCCTGTCAACTTTAGGCCTATTACTCTTTTTCTTTTTATTTTAGTAAGTAATGTCGGGGAAAGGCTGTAGGGCCTATAACAAAGCCCCGACAAAGAAAAAACTGAGAAAATGAAGGAAGTTTAAGTAGAAAGGGAGACAAGATCAAGATTGTTGATGTTAGATGTAAAAGATGACAAATTGTAAGATTCAGGGAAAGTAGTGGGTGGCAATGATTTCCACAGTTGAGAAGTTCTAGGAATGAAAGATGATTTGTGAGATAGAGTCCGTGGATTAGGAAGTGTAACTTGGAAAGGATGTGAATAGGTAGAGCTTCTGGTGATTCGAACACGCCTCACTGGATCAGGAACAATATTCTTTATTTCCTGAGAGCAATGTCCGTGAAAACAGCGATAGAAAATGGACAGATCTGCAACAGTACGACGATAGGAGAGAGACTGTAGAGAATTAGTGAGGTTTGGATTGTTGATCAGACGGATAGCTTTAGACTGGACTCTGTCAAGAAGATTTAGGAGTACCATCCCAGACATGAGAGCAGTACTCTAGAGAAGGACGAATCTGGGATTTGTATATAGTTAGTAGTTGAGAAGGTGAGAAATAACCACGGGCTCTAGAAAGAAAGCCAAGTTTCTGAGAAGCATGCTTTGCTATGGAATTGATATGGGGTTTCCAAGTGAGATTAGATGAAATAGAAAGACCAGGTTGAGTGATGGATGATGAAATGTTCAGTTTATGGCCATTCATTAAAACAGGGTGGAAATCTTGTTGATAGATCTTGACAGTGTTTCGCTCACGATCTTCACTTCCTGTATATGAGATTTGCTATTTACTTTTGTAAGCGCTAATAAATATTTTGACAACAAAATTCAAAAGGGCTTTCTTCCTAAATTAATCGGTACATTTCAACACACTGCCCAAATGGCTAACATAATAAGTACTTTCAGAATTAAACAAAAGTCTGCCGTCATTACATTCCTTGACTTAAAAATGAATTTGGCGAGGTCCATCATAACCTGATATCTGAAGTTCTCAATTATCACCATGTACCTACCCACATACAATGCTTAATCCGAAGTCTATCCACAAATTTTCAAATTTCTATTATTACAGACTCTTTACAAACTCCCTTCATCACAGTGGACAGATGCATTGTCCAAGGGGATTGCTTAAGCTCCTTGACTTTCAGCCTATGTTTATACCTTTATTCACTACATTTCTGATCGAAAGTTTCGGCAATTTGGCTTCTCTGTTGACTTTCTCCCCCCTATACACTGGTCTCGGTTTGGTGATGATGCTGCAGTCATCACTAGTCTTGAAAATGAAAATCAGCAGTTGCTCAACCACTTTTCACGATGGTAAACATAAGCAAATATGACAATTCGTGTGGATAAATGCTCAACTTTCGGAATAAAGAAAGCTACTTCCTCTGTGCAATACCTCCCTAAGCTTGTGTTAAACCATGACCTGGACCCTACTGTTGATAAAGGAAAATCAGTTAAATAACCAAGAAGAAAATTTAATTTCACAATGGATAAGCATAGCCATATGTCGCAAGTCTTTGGTATTTTCTTTGGATTAATGAAGAAAATTGACTCTATCCTTTGTCATCCAACAAGCAAACTTCTTTTATACCATCGCTTTGTACTCACAAAAGTGTCATGGTAGTTTACCTTTGCCAATCTTAGTAAGACATGGATGGATAAAAATGTAGACAATCATGTATCTAGATACGGCCGTCAATTGCTAGAGCTGCCAATAAGTTCCACTCTTAGCACTCTGGTATTACCAAATGCTAAATGTGTTATAGGTTTTATTCTTCCGTCCACGAAATTCATTCAATGCCAAACGGTTATAAGAAATGCTTTCGAATCATTTCCAAACATGGAAATTGATTCACTTTGGGCTCAGACCAGCTTTGGTTGCAACATTCAATACGATCAGTTCCAAAATACAAAACAAGTATTAAATGCCATGCAAAAGGGTAATGAAGCTCGCATAAGTCATGAGTTAAAATCTCAAGGGCTTATTATATGTTCCATCCTTACTCATGCTAGTCAAAAGACTCTTAGTCTAAGGACAATTGTACAATAGCACATGCCTAAAAACATTTTCAACTTCACAATAAATTATCTTAGTAGCACCCTTGCCACCAGGAAAGATCTCATCAAATGGGCCATCTCATCCACATGCTCTTTCTGCTGAAATACTGAAACCCTTCAGCATGTCGTCTGTAGTTGCACAGTCTATCTTGAAGAAGGTGGATACCACTGGCATCACATCTCTATACTATTCTTTCTAGAAAAATCCATTCATCCTTGTCCAATTGTTCAATATATGCCGCTCTTCATTCATTTTTGTTGCCAAGCTTTAAAACAGGAGACTGTCTCAGACCAGACCTTGCATTGGTTATCGATAATGCTTCGCTCTGCATCATTGAATTGACTGTAGGCATTGAATCCAATTTTCAAATCAACAGTGATGGTAAAAAGACAAAGTATAGTTCTCTAATTTCTGACCTAACGCCTGCATACTTTAACGTCGCATTCGTTAATTTAAAAATGAGCGGGGAACTATGGGTAAATAATCCGATTCTTTGAAAACCAAGCTAGAAGATTTAAAGTTTGACAAATCCACATCATTTTCTCTATTGTTTCTTCGTACATTCTATGCATTTTTTGTTTCACATGAAGTAGCAGTCGTTAGCAAATACTACACTACCCATATTTATTGAGGTGTACTACTGTATTTTTAAAATGCATTCAATGAGACAAAGTTTAAAACAAATTTTATTGTCTTGTAGCTTTAGCACAGGCAGTTCTTCTTGTGGACATATTCCTCATGGGCGGGCTAAAACAGGTAGCCAAGGGCCAAGAGGATTCTTTCATTTTATATGTCTAAGACTTTCCTGATTGTCCTAGCTGTTCCCAAGAAGACTTATTTCTGTGCCATTGCAACGCTTAATTTAGTACCAAGTATTTCCATCAATCTACTAAAGCCCTTGCTAATGCACCCAAGAGCTCCTACAACCGCAGATACAATCTCTACCTTTTTCAGCAATCAAAGCCTTTTCAGCTTTATCTCTTTAAGTTTTGATATTTTTCAATCTTTTTGAGCTCTTTCTCACGTATTCTACAATCACCTGGAACAGCAATATCAACGATGACACATGATTTCCTCTTTCTATCCACCAAAATTAAGCCAGGTATCCTTGCCTCTAAAGCATTATCCCATTGAATATTTATATCCAAGATTAATTTTACATTATCTTCTTCCACAACTCCTTCAGGGCAATGCTCATACTATCTTTCTTTTCTCTTTAGGTAATGCTTCTCACACAATTTCCATCGGATCAATTTTGCAATTCTAAATTGTTCTCCTCCGATCTTACACATGCTTCAATACTGATAAAGCCTCTACCTCCATATTTTCGTGTCAAATATAGTCGGTCAATATAACTCTTCGGATGAAAGGCTCCATAAATCGATATCGTTTTTCTGGTTGTCCAGAAAATTTTTCTTAACTCATCTGTCTTCCAATGAATAATCCCAGCTCGATTCTTAACAATGCAATAGACCTAGTATTAATTGCTTGAATCGTATTCTTGCCCTTCAATTTGGATTTCAATACTAACCTTAACTTTTATATAATGAAGTAACTTTATTCTTTATTTCATGTTCCTTCATTTTATTCAACTCTAAAATACCAAGATAAGTATATCCATTCTCATCCATTTCCTTCGTAATTTCCTGTTTAGGTATATAAATTTCATTACACTTAACAAGCTTTTCTTTCTTTGGAGTTGCCATTCCATACTTCTTCAGCCAAAATTCCATACCGATGTCTTCACTAAGCTTAAAAACTGTTCATACTATGCCAGCTATTTGTTCAATACTTTTTCCAAAAAGCTTGAGGTCATCTATGAAGATAAGTTTAAATTTTTTTCCACCCCATTCATACGAAGCCTTTACTTTTCCTGAAAGAAGTGACAGAGGAATTATGCAAATAACAAAGACCAGTTGTAACAGACTACCGCCTAGAAAAATATTTCTGTTGACGTCTATCTTGCATGAATCCGATCCATTCGAAGTTAACCGATATTTTCATTTCTTCATGCTTTTCTTCAAAAGATTTTTGACGGTTTAAGCATGTCAAGACGCTCTAGAATCAAAATACGTGGGAAAAAGTCGCATGCTTTTCTATATTTTATCCACGCCATAGCAAGATTAGCTCTTCTTTTTTACAATCTATAAAAACTGCGTTATCAATCATTAGTTGATCCTTCTTTCTCTGCTTCTTCTCCTGCAGCCCTTTTACTCCTCTGGAAACAAGTCATCATTTTCCATAAAAAAGTAAATGTTCTCTGACACAATACCCGTAAGTAACTGCCACATAAGCAGGAGACAGGCTGTTGGTCTGAAATTCTCAAAGTAGTTTCCCTTTGCTACATCCATTTGACATAGTACTATTCGTCCATACGTCATCCAAGAGGGTATTTCTTTTTTACCTTCTAGGATCTCATTCAATTGGGTAGCCATCCTTCCATGCATGCTATCAAGTCCTTTTACCTAAAGCCTTTGAACCCCATCATGTCTGGTTGCATTCCAGTTTGGCATTTTAGTACATTTCTTCTTTACTTTCTCTTCACTAATCACCACAGTCTGCTGTTCTAATTTCCCCATTTCCTTTTCCGATCACTCAACCAACCAGCCTTTTTATTGTGTTTCTCCCTACGCTCCATATTCCACCTCAAAATGTCCTACGTTCTTCAGTATTCGGTATTCCTATTTGTCCACTGAACTCATTGTAAATTCTCTTTTGATCAACTTTAAATAATCTATTAATCCTGTACTGATGAGTCCTCTGTTCGTATCGAACTATTTAAACAGCTTTTGGGAGGATCTTTTGTTTTAATTCTTCAATCGCTGTTCTTAAACCCTTTCTTTTTACTCTATACCTTTCTTCAAACGCAGGCTCTTTGCATGTACCAACTTTAATATCTTTTCTTAGCTGCTTTATGTCTCCCTCTATACGTATTTTCCACCATGGATCCTTCTTCTTCCCACCTTCATATATTTTGAGGCCTCATTGATCTGCTACCCAAACACCTACAACTTTAATAAGATTGTTTGTCTTTATCATGTTCTTCATTTAAATCAATTGAATTGCCGTGCTCACCATAGCCGTTGTTCGTTTTAGGATCTTCATATCAATTTTTAAAGGAAATACCATCAATGATTATGTTGCTAGTAACAATTTTATTCACCTTGTCACTAATATGCTGAGTTTCCTCATCTAGTGCTTCCATCCTAGCAGCCACTTTATGTATTTCATCCATTGTTAAACACCGACCGCGGTTTTTATAATTTCGGTTTTTGTGGTTTTGCGTTGCGGTTTTTGCGGCTTTCTTAAAATGCTATATCTAGCACGTACTGTAGATGTATGAGAAGTTTTGGGCTTTCTCCGTGTACACTAGGAGCAAAAAGTCTTTTAACGAATCAAATTTCAAAGCATAAAAATGATTGGTAATCACAAGAAGGCCTGGAATCGTTCATTCGGAATGAGTATTGGGATTGTTTGGAAATTAAAATTCGTATATTAAAGCCAATTGGCTACATCTGTTCGGGTCAAGTAAGGTACACCTGAGGTAAACTAGATGTAATAAAAATCGGTGGAATAAAGGAAAAATCACAAAAACGCAGACAAAATGTGGATCATAGAACATTTGATAAACCTTCTGTTTACTTTACAACTTAATCAGGCCCTAAAACCAGCAAATGCAGGGTAATTGATTCATGAAGCTCTCGATCATGCTCATAAATTAACCAATATATTCAAGGAAGCGAGATTAGAGATTCTGGGAAGATTTATAGTATTAAATCAATTTATGGACAGTAGACCACGCTACTGTAGTAATACTGTAGCTTTTACAATAACCAAGACACGTTGAAGTTCTCTCTCCATCACCTCTTGACGAGTTGCCTTGGCCATTATCTCATTGGGAGTTTTAAGTATAAAGGAAATAAATTCTAACCTCTTTATCGGCTTTATGGATAATGTTCTGCACTGTCATGTACCCTATTCTTTGACTTGCGCATTGTTCTACTTATGTACCTAAAGAGTATTCTAACATATGAAAATCTCCCAGATTTCCCGTATTTTACCCGTTGTCCTGAACTCCTCACGCAGGATTATCTTCAGACGAAATTCTCGCATTCATAAGTTGCCAAAGCCATTCTGGCATCATAAATTAATATTGGATACTTTGGGGATCTTTCATGCTATTAAACAAAATAAGCTGCTCATTTATCCAGTTTGCTTATTTTTTCACCATTCCTTCCTTTCACAATGGAATTTCTCATTTGAGGCATGGCAAGAATGACTCCATGGTACGAGCATTTTTGATCTACAAATAGTTCAATAGGCAGGAATTAAAGCATAAATCACAGCTTCTATTTAGTGCAATAAGAGCGCAGCTTGCCATTTCTTTCCGCATCTCTTTGGATGTAGCTTGGCAGGCCTGCATACGCATCAAAATTTGAAGAAATTCTGATCAATTTTGACGATTTTACCAGAAGTCGGTTTTTGCGGATTTTGTGTGCGGTTTTGCAGTTTTAAAATTTTGCAGTTTTTGACGGTTGTCGGATTTTGCGTTTTACCGTGTTCAACACTGATTTCATCGGTCTCATTTCCAACCTGCTCGTTTCCCTAACTTTACCACAGCACAAAAAAGCGGCAACATTCTTTTCACATACTAAAAGCAGTTTTCTTCCGACAATCATCAGAGCATGAAAACGTCGGATAGTGACCTAAAGGTTAACCGAAATAGATATCGAGATACGGCTAATGTGATAGGATGCGTCTAATTGGCCCCAATTGTGACCAATTAGGACCGATTACCATTGTTTACTTGAAGAGTCGCAATGAGAAAACAAACTCTTTTTGTACACACAACACTGGATTTTAAGTTTAGATTTAAACTGATTCCAAAACACTTACATGAAAAGACAATCTTGCTTGCCCAATGATCCGAAAATTGTCGTCTGTATATGTTTTGGCGCATTCTCGATTTGCAATTAGGTGTTGTACTATCGCCGACTCACAATTAATGTTAGACTCGTTGCTTTTACATATACGATGTGGCTGCTCTCTTGCGGCATAACTTTTCCTCCTGATGCTTGTGGGGACATGCTGTTTTTTCTGTCTGCTAGTCTCTGTGCAGTGCATCCTACATACCGAGCTTTAAATCGGCACAAAAATTCATAAACAACACAACTTTTTTGAGTGGTAGCAACGCTACCTTTGTTAGCAGATGGTAGCATAATTCTAGTGTTGTAAACCACATGGGGCTTTACAGCATAGTAACAAGATGTAATGGCTTTACTAATTTGATTCTCAAACTTTGATGAAACGTTACCAATCCAAGGCAATCTTAGGTATACCGGGCACTTCTCTAAGCCAAATGCTTTTGCTGCTGCAAAGTTGGCTAATTTTTGGTTGATGCAAGAAAGTAGAACAATTGCTGGATTCCCGTTTTCAATGAGCAGTTATTTTACTTTGTCGAGCTCTGGACCTAATTTAGTTTTAGACCCAATCATAAGTGTCCTGTGAACTAAAGTTTTAATAAGGCTAATCTTTCTTGTCTTTGGGCTAATGGAATTCCAACAGATGTATTGCCCAGTATAAGTTGGTTTCCTGCAAATGCTGGTAAGAAATCCAGTGCCCTCTTTCTCTACCAAAACATCTAGAACATTCAAGGAGTTGTTTTGCTCCTTCTCTATTGTGAATGTTAGAGCTGGATGTTGCAAGTTCAATTTTTCTTGAAAATGGTCACAATCCAGGCTCGGAACCAAAGATGACAAAACTATCGTCTACATACCGAAAGTAGACACCAACAAAGATGTTTGCTAATGCCGTACCCAAGGGACTACCCATCGCCACACCGTCCAACTGTTTATACATCTGGTTGTTGAAGCTAAATGGAACTCCTCGTGTAGCAATTAGCATCAATTCCCTGAATGTTTCCTCATGGAATGGCAAGCAATCAAGGTGACCTCGGTACAAAGGATCAGCACCAATCCCTATGTTTTCATCCAATGGGACGTTTGTGAACAGACTGCTGATGTCAAAAGAGCATAGAAATGATTTGGCAGGCTCAATATTTCAGTTTTGGATAAAGCTAGCAAACCTAAAGGAGCCTTTTACGCAATGTGAAGAGTATAATTTTAGGACCAATGCCAAACTTTCTGCTAGCCATTTAGCAAGTTTATGTTGGGAAGAACCAATCATAGACAAAATCGGCCTAAGCGGGATGTTTTCTGTATGTGTTTTAGGCAAGCCATACAGTCGCGGTCGTTATGAGCCTGTGGGTCGGACCCTATCATACGCATCACGATCCAGGATGTTTTGGCGTACTAAGTCTAAGAGACGCTTTTGCAACTTCTGCTCGTTCTTGTCCGTAATGTCATGCAAGTGTACACCACCCATCTTCAAAAACTTGGTTATATCGTCAAGAACACAGCCCATCTTTTCGATGTAATCACTTTTGTTTAAAATGATGACCCCAGATCCTTTATCAGGTTTTGTTTAAAATGACGACCCCAGATCCTTTATCATGTCAAAAATGACAAAAAGTAGCGAATTTTGGCCCATTGACATTTGCAGGCACATTTTGTGTGCCTAATTTGGGTGTTAATCTTATCAATTTCATTTAGATTTAGAAACACGAGCAGAAATGAATTTTGGTGAAACAAGATTAGCTAAATAGAGAACTTAGCCGTTCTGATCTTACCTCGTAGCCTAACTATGTCCTTTCCTAACTTGTTCTTTCTCTTTCTTTCTCTTTCCTTAACTTGTTCCTATCCTATCTTCCTCTATTTGGTTCTCTTACACATATTGAGTACTTTCGTTTGCTGACTCTCTGTATCTATCTTCCTATGAGTATGTCCAACCTCCAAATCAGAGAGCCAACCATTTTTCCTAATAGCTCTTGCTTGGTCACAAAATCTTTGTTCAGTGACTTCAGAGACCCTATGCTTTTCCATTTTTGCATCACCTGTTGCCTGTAACCTCTAATTGGCTTACTTTCATCAAGAGGCATAATTCTAAAACAACTTTCCATAAAAATCATGTTTGCTGTCTTAGATCACTTTTTTCTGACAGTAGCAGGATGATGACTGGGTCCCCGCTGTCGCACCAGGGAGCACCTGCCGGGCAAAGAGCCTTCCCTTGAGTTCAAGTTCTATTTACTTCGTTATCTCCAGAATTTTAGCTTAACATGTCACTAATAATAGGCCTAGTGAATTTTAGGTTCCACAACCACCAGTGCTTTTCTCATGATACAATCACTAGGAGAGTTGCCAACAAAGGCTGAAGAGTCCCCCTTACCCATGAGAGAGACTATCCCCTGTCGGATGCCAACAAGGAACTTCAAAATACATAAAATCGATAGAATATGACTATTTTCATAGAAATTGTGGTCTTATAAAGAACTTGAATTCATAACAAAGTACAAAGACTACTCTAAGTATATGCTAAAATCGTAAATTAAAGGCTCTATAGTTTCAAACGGTGATCCAAATGAAATTAAATATGCTGCTAAGGCTTTACGATTACAACTTTGCAAATATAATTTATCATCAAATTTGATCATTGACTATGACAAACAAATTCAAAAGAATTTCTGGAGTTGCGTCGAGCAATACATAAAGCTAAGTGCATCTTTACCTCCAGCTTTCGATACTATATCATGCACTCAGTTCTTTCGTAGTTTCTTCCACTCCATAAATCCTTCAAAATCTTTTGCAATCCCTTCATGGAATCCTGCTCTTGGTGAGTCTTCAATCCTCATGATATATCTCCTTTCTTTTATAATCAGGTTACAAAGACCATTAGACGAATGAAAGCTTCTGATTCTCCGTGCACCCTCGATAACATATCTACTCCTTTTAAGCTCTTCCCTTTTCTTCGCTCATATATTACGGCTGTATGTAACGCTATTTGGGTCTCGGTAAATCCCCGCGGAAAGCAAAAAGGCATGTACGGTACTAACACACAAAGGGGTGATACCTCGGATCCTGCATATTTCAGGCCAACAACGCTCGAAAGCATTCTCCTTAAGATCTTTACATCATGCCTGCATGATTCAATGTTTGCCTTTTTAAAGGCAAATGGTTTTATTGAACATAAAATTCAGAAAGACGTTCTTCCGCAATTGACAGGTCCCTTTTAACGTACCACTCAAATGGCTAACGTTATCAATACAGCCAGAATCAAACAAAAGTCGCTTGTAATCACATTACTCGATCTGAAGAACGCTTTTGGTGAATTACATCATTACCTCCTTCCCTCAGTTTTAAGATATCATCACATTCTGGATCACATTCAATGCTAGTTGGCAGTCTTTACTCAAATTTTCAACCTTCTAACATTACTGACTCATTTCAAACATCCCTTATTAAACTTATTAAAGTGGGTCGTGGTGTCCTCCAGTGAGACAGCTTAAGCCCATTAACCTTCAATTTAAGCTTCAACACATTCGTCCGCTATATCTCTGATAAAAGGTTCAAACAATTTGAATTTATTACTAGTTCTCTCCTTCCTATCCATTGATTCCAATTCGCCGATGACGCTGCAGTTATAACTAGCCAGAACCAAACGAGAACCAAAGTCTACAAAATCACTTTACAAGATGGTATACCTGGGCTAACATGATTATTACAGTCGATAAATGTTCGACATTCGGAATCAGGAAATCATCTACTGCATCCATTTAGTATCTCCCAAAGTTGTTAATTAACCAGGCTACTGCCCCAAATGTGGATATTTGTAAGTCATTCAAATATTTAGGCCGCTTCTGCAATTTTTCGATGGATAATATTGATCATTACTCTGATGTACTACAGTTTGTCACTAACTTGATAAGCAAACTTGACGACATTCCTTGTCACCCGAGAAACAAACTCTTGCTGTACCATCGTTTTGTTCTTTCTAAAGTAGCATGGCATTTGACAATTGCAGATCTTGGTAAAACATGGGTAGCTGAAAACATAGAAAACCTGGCTTCTAAATCTATCCATCAATGGCTTGAGTTACCGATCAGTGCCACCCTTAGCACTCTTGCTTTGTCGAAATCAATATGTGGTATTAGCCTTATTCTTCCTTTTACAAAATTTGTTCAATGCCAAGTAGTATTTAGAAATGCCGTGAAGTCATCTCCTAAAAAGTCCGTTCCCGCGTTACTTGGTGCATAGGGCGGCACCTATCTCTGTTTCTATAGCTATAGCTACAGAGGAGGGGTGCTGATCCACTGGTAGCTCCGCGAGTTTAACTTTTCCACTCCATTCTCATATATCGAGCGCTAGACGAGAAGGCAGTGAGTACCATTTTTAAAGTCTATGGTCTAAGCAACTCTCTACCTTTATCAAAAGAATCAAACGTGTAATTGCCTTCCATTTGAATATTTGCAATGGATATAATATTACTGGCTGAAGAAGGTGTACCTGGTGCTTCGCTAATGAAAAATCCGTCTGAATGTTCAGTCATGGTGCTGAAACAATGGAATGAATGTCACGGGGCAAAGAAGACCAGGACGAAGCAACAGTTAGTTGATTGATAGAGTGAAGGCATGCCTTTCCATAAACACAGCCGTTAACCCCAAAATTGATAATGGCAAATAGTATGAATTAAAGAGAGCAAACTTAGAATCAAAAGCTTGCAAAGTGCAAAAGAACAGTTGTCAAACAAGAAACAAACATGTTTTTAGAGACTTGAGCAAAATTAGTTACAAGCCAAAAAAGTTCTATGTGGGGATTATCTCTTAAAATACAATATGATGACTTCACTTTAACAGAAGAAGGAAAGTAAATGCTGCACAATTTAACTACTCTACTTGAGCAATCTCTCTCCGGCTTCAATGAGATTGAACCAAAAGAGCTTGAGGGCACAACAAGCAAGATTATTTCTTGCAAATGGGCGTCAGAGAGACAGCTCAGCATTACTGCATCAAGATGCAAACATGTATTTAGCTTTGGTAAGGCAATTATTAGAGGGCACAGTCACAAAATTGTTTGTAGCATGTACAAATGGATGAGGAAAAATTTTTGGTTTCCTACAACACTTGATACCAAATAAATTAGGTATGGAATTGAGGAATAATCAAAGGGTAGTTCAGCCTATATTAGTGCAACTGGGAACATAGTAACAGAAACTGGATTGTGCATCAACGGTGCATAGTTTAATACTTGATGAAGGCTCTAAAGCTACTGGAATAATTGAAATAAAGTGCCCTTAAAAATCCTTAAATGTTGGTGGGTTAATAGAACAAATAAAACAGAAAAAAAGTGTCAAGCACACTGCTAGGCAGACAGTGTTTCACTGTTGTTAGTGACAGTTAGATCCTTAGAATAAGCCACATGTATTACTATCAAGTACAGCAACAGTTGACAGAGCGGAAACGATGCACGCCTGCGCACTGGGGGCTCGAAAATCGAAGGATGGAATACAGCAAGTCACGTTGTCAATATTCTGATCTAGGGAAAAAAATTAAATGTTTCCCATCGTAAAATTGCTTTTTTGGGCCATTTATGGAAACCTAAGATTAACAAAATGATACACAAATTGTTTAGTTTTCTTTCGCCATTCTATTAAAGACGAAAAAATCCACATTGAAGAAACTTCTTTTAAAATACAGAGACGAATGAAATGGGTAGTTATAGCTCGAGATTGACAATGTCGAAATGGTTATGTCACAAAAGTCCCAAAGATAAGGCGGTTTTTCAGTTGATAAGGGATTTTATTTTTTCAACTAGTGCTTTAGGGATGCCTCCGCCATATATCAAGAGTTCTCATAAATCCAGGGTTGTTCCTACGTGATATGATAAAAATAACAAAAAAGTTACCTTCTGCAGAACGAACCTAAGAGTCTTTCGGACCGCTCCATAAACAGCAATATTGGAAGCATGATTTTTATAACCAAAAAACTGTAATAAGGTCTCAAATGAATCATCCTAAGATTAACCACGATGCATAATTGTCGATATCTAGTTGCTGTCGTGATATCATTCGCAGATTGCGAATTTTTGATTACCACAGGGTGCAAATTGAGTTCTACAGGGAAATCACCGTTATTTTTTAGTTCCACAGGGATTTTCCGTTACTTTCTTGAATCGTATTGCAGAAATAACCGAAATTGAGAAAAGTGGCCGGCGAAACCAATTCGAAAAAGAAAATTACATCAAGATAATGTGTGATAGTTTTTCAAGTAATATGTTTTGCTTTTTTGCGCTGCGCTCTTCCAAAAATAAAGACACAGATGACTGCTATGGAAAATTGAAGCAAGTGAATCAGGCAGAGGCCTTTGACCTTGGCGTTGGAGAAGAGGCCACTGTTTGCTTGAAACATCTGCGTCAAGAAACAAAGCGCAACAAAGAAACAAGCTGCTATCCATCTATTCATGTTCAACTGCCTTTGTACCGTATCCTGTCCGTTTGATGGCAATTTTCAAATACCTCAGCAGCTCTTGTAAAGGCACTTACATTTGCCGTAATCACTTAGCAGAAGCAGACCAAGTTGATGAGGTAACAGGGCATAATGCGTATACTCCACCGAATAAAAGAAAGGTCAGTGTGTTTAATTCCAATGAATGACTTAATTCATGTCATTGTTCATGGAATCTAAAAGCATTTTGACCTAATTGCCGTCCCCCTGCTAACTATTTTTTGAAAAAGTTTCCAAACCACATGCTCTTATTAAGACCCTGGCAATTAATTTTGAATGATTTTGGTTTGTCACTTCATATTGATAATAATAATAATAATAATATATATATATATATATATATATATAT
>WIPJ01002644.1:196218-206651 GCA_018155075.1 Cassiopea andromeda | reverse complement strand
ACTTCAAGAAGAAGATCATTGCAACGGTTAGGCCCTTTTAATGCAGTATAGAGTGCAATCCTTAAGTGCTTTATTTAACAATTCTGGTGTAAAAATGCAAGTGTTGATATGTATATTTTGCTCTGTGTTGTGTGGTTTTTAGTTGAATTAAAATAAATACTACCCATCAATGAAGTCTTCTTATTTCCATCTTCAGCTGAATGAAAATGAGAATCCTCTTGTCCAGTCAGAAGTTCCTTGGCAAGGCCCTTTTCATGTCTCATACAATACACAACAGAATATTGTCACCCTGAATCACGCATTCTTTGAGCAGCTTTACAAAGCAGTCTTTGGACCAAAAAAACCACTAGCAAAAAAGCCAAAACCATATCGTATTTCCACATTGATAACCATGGCATTTGGTGGATGGACAGTAGTGAGAGGTAGTGTTAGAGAAGTTTCAGAATTGCAAAGACACCCAATATGTATATCTCCTCAATCTCTAATGTGAACATATACTTAAAACTAATGGCAATGATTTCTTTTTCAAAGCTTGATTAAATATCTATTATTGACAGGCATTCCTTCACTGCAGGTCTTTTTACAACGATTTCCATTTAAATTCAATTTTAGTCATGAAATCTCTACTACAAATTTTGTTGTGAATTTCCAAATAGCTTAATAAATTTTTATCAAGACTAAACAATTGTTGAAGAAGGTTGAAAAGTTGCATTTCCTTGCAACAATGAAACTGTGCTAAAACTCTGATCCTATTTAAAAGGTAGGCCTAATAGATTTCCCTGCAGGAATACAAAAGATCAATCTGAGAGGCAAAGGACTTCTAGATTTTCATTTATTTCTTGTAGAGCTACAATTTACCTACCTTACATACGACAGTGGACACAAGAAATTTACCGATTGGATACTCCACACGATGTCCACCAGATCCAATGGTTGTGTGCGACCATGACCGGTGCCTTGCTCGAGCCCATGATGGCGACAAAACAGGTAGGCCTAGTGGTATTCCATAGAAAGTGCTGCACTGTGGACACATCTACCACGACATTTGTATCGGCGATACTAAGTGCAAGAAGTGCCATAGCTTCCTTTCAAATCACATAGAAGAGCTTACAGAAGCGTTTAATGAGGGTCTGTTGACTGACGACGAAAAAGATGCAAATCGAAATGAAGAAGATGCATCGCAAGACTTGTTGCTCGATGATGATGACGAAGATGAAATAATCGGACAGACAACAACACCAATTTTCATTGATTTCGAAGGGCTAGAACTGTTTCGCCGTGAATTGTCGAGAAAATTTGATTCAGTAATATGACAGGGTAACGATATTTTCCTGTTTGTGCCAGTGAATGTAAATTCTCCGCTTTCTCGATGTTCCTCGCGCCTCGCGCCATTTTGTTCTATGAAAAATTGTAATACGCATGCGTGCATCGTTTCCGCTCTGTCGCAACAGTTACTTATAACAGAATTTCCATTTTGTGATTTCGTACTTCATTTTCCTAAAGAACCACAATCATTTCAAAGAATAGAGCCAGATACCTGCCTTTAACATTAGATAAAAGAGAATGTATCAGTATTCTGGCACACGTTTTCATTCCCCAATACTTTGAAATGCGAGTACCAAGAAGACTTCAACCTTTTGTAATTTAGCTATGTATTTTTGTATGTTGTGCTTGTACTCTGGGACCCACTTGTAGGGGGTGCAAAACAGAGGGGGGTAAATTTGCATGCAAATGCCTAAAAGGAGCATTAGACAAATGCTCACTTCTATATTTCGTGGGTAATAGTGCTCTCAAGCGCAAAATAAATAGAAGTCTTAACAAGGGGAGGAGTTACAAAAATTTCAGAGCTTTACTGAACAGGAGTTTAAAATAGATGGAGGTCGAACATTGAACAATGGCTTAAAATGATTATGAAGTTGTAGAAAGAAGAAACATGTGTTGTCATAAACATAATACAAAATAACATACAAAATTAGTAAATTAAGGTTCTACAAAGGTCCAGGGAGTCTAACAGAAGTCAAAAAATCAATCAGCGATGGGGACATTTTCTTTGGCACTTGATAGTATATGGAAATTGGTAGTTAAATTAGGTGCTTCCTAACATCAGATGGCCATTTACACTGGGTTAGTTACAAAGGGGTCCTTTAAAGTTAGCAAGATAACATGCTACATACACCATTTGTGATGCTATTGGTGCTAATGATAAAGGAATTGCCCTTCCAACAAGGAGGAACCTCTTTAGACGTTCATTGAATCTTTCACTATGGATTCGTGCTTTTGCAATGCGTTTTGTATCCAAATCCTCTTCTTTAGTATGTCTTCCTCTGTTTTCCAAAATGCTGGGATTTTGATTGTAGCTTGCTTTGATCGCAACAGGTGGTGAATAGTAAAGCCCTTATCTACAAATAGGAGATCACCAGGCTCAATATAATTTAAAATTCCGCCCTTCTCATTAATGGTTACATCATCTATACTGCCCTCATACAAATAAGGAATAAAGCATGCACAGCCATTTGGCGTCACTGCAATCAGAGCCTTGCTTTCATAAAGAATATATATTTCCTTGCCTAGCATAATCCCTTGGAGTTTAACAATAGAATTCAGTGCAGTCAACAAGGCATCTTACATTTTTGAAACTCTTGAAAACAGGTGGTAGTGATTCATTTAAATCTATCTGCTTGGTAACATAAGTGATTTTAACTCTCTGAAATTCAAATAGATAAACTGAATCCTTGCGATGAATTTCTGGCTAACCAATGACACTGGAGTGCTATAAATGTAGGCAACTTTTTGATTGGCAAAACCGTTTTGCAAAATTTCACAATGTCATAAACAATTCTTCACTTGCGCCAAATCTACGGGTCCCGATAGCTTTCAGCTTCACTGAACCACCTCATTATCATTATCACTTGCATCTGGAAGCCAGTATCTTAAAAGGAACTTTATAGGGCCTAAAAAGTTATACAGTGCATCAAACTGGTCAGGACATAGTCCTGACAAATGTTTTGACATTTTCCTGCTAGCCAAAATTAACTGAGAGAACATTGCATTAACTTCATGTTTCCTATTGCCACGATAGCAGCTTATAAAGCGATTTAAAGCTGCATATAGTCTAAAAACGTAAAATAACGCTACTTTCATGGGGAAGCTCAGACGAAACGACTAGAATCAGTGCCAACGTACCCGTAAAACATGTTTCTTCAATGAAGTTCATTCATTTTTTCGAACTTTTCCTCCAACAATGGTGCATGCAGTGTTGTTCATTGTAACCGGCCTAATGGGCCTAAGTATGCAAACACTGAAAAAACAAGAATGGACAGAGGTTTCAAGGTGAAACAATGTTTATAATGCTAAATTCAGCTTATAAACACGTTTAGGACGCAGTTTGGCCATGGAATACATGGAATTGCAATGAATATAACGTTTCAAAATCTATTGCCACTATTGCAGATTATAAAGCGTTTTAAAGCTGCAAATAGTATAAAAACGTAAACTAGCGCTATGTTCATGGGGAAACTTAGACTAAACTACTAGAATCAGTGCAAAAGTACACGCAAAACATGTTTGTTCAATGATCACTCATTTCGTCGAAATTTTCCTCCAACAATGTTGCATGCAGTGTTGTTCATTGTAACCGGACTAATGAGCCTAAGTGTGCAAACACTGAAAAAATATGAATGGACAGATGCTTCCAGGTGAAACAATGTTTAGAATGCTAAATTCAGCGTAAAAGCACGGTTAGGACATTGGATATTATTTTTGGAAGATGTCAAATTTGACAAGTCTTCATCAAAATATGTAATTAAGAAGATCATGAACATATCGATAAGCTGTAGCTATTACACATTCTGTCTCTGAAACAAGCCCTGGACCAACCCTGCATTATTAGGTTTATGACTGTATCGTAAGATATATTCAATTATATGAAGTTTGAAAAAAAATTATTTCAGCATAAATAAAACCATCCCAAGAAAGCCAAGTTCTCCCTTTAGATATCTTGACAGTGCTATTGAAAACTCTTTGTTTCTTTCTCCAGTCACTCATTTAGAAATTGAAGATGTGATAGCAAATCTTAACTCATCAAAGTCAATTGGTCCCCATAGTGTTCCAATGAATGTATTAAAAATTTTCAAGCGCCACATTTCTCATCAACTAGCCGAGATCGTCGATCAATCTTTTCTGACAGGAGCGTTCCCAAGTAAGTTAAAAGTTTCAAAATTATTTCCTGTTTTCAAAAAGGGAGACCCAGAGATTAGGTCCAACTATAGGCCAATTTCCTTATTGCCAATTTTTAGCAAAATATTTGAAAAACTGGTGTATGAAAGGCTTTACTCATTTGTTACTTGCAATAAATTAATATACCCACTGTAATTTGGCTTTCAAGAAATCATTCAATTGATCATGCTTTGATTAGCATAACTGAAACTATTAGAAGAAGTCTAGACAATAAAAAATATGGATGTGGTGTATTTATTGACTTACAAAAAGCATTTGATTCTGTAAATCATAAAGTTTTCCGCTCTAAGCTAGAGCATTATGGAATTAGAGGATGTGAACTTCGATGGTTTCAATCGTATTTGACAAACAGAACGCAGTTTGTTTCGATTTGTGGGAAAGACTCATACCTACTGGATATAACATGTGGTGTACCACAGGGATCAGTACTAGGACCTCTTCTCTTTTTTTATTTATAAACGATCTACCAAATGCTTCTAAGCATCTAAAATTTTACTTCTTTGCAGATGATACCAATCTTTACTATGATTCTGAAACTCTTGATGATGTTATTGAAAAGGTTAACAAAGGACTAAAGCATATAAAAAGATGGCTTGATGCAAATAAACTTACATTAAATATAAGTAGAACTAACTATATTATATTCAATTCTCCTGCAAGCCTATTCCCCACTGATACTGTTATCAAAATAGGTAAACAGCATATTTCTAAGGTGTAGTAAATCAAATTTCTAGGAGTTCTTTTAGATGAACATCTTGCTGGAAAATACCGCATTGCCGAACTGTCAAAAAAATTTGCAAAAACCTGTTGAATTTTTTAAGGCCAGGTATTTGCTTCCAGCATCCACTTTGATCACATTATACAATTATTTTTGCATATCCTTCTTACTATATGGCATTGTTACTTGGGGCCAATCATTTGACTCATGTATTGAGCCACTATTTAAGTTGCAGAAAAGAGCGGTCCGAGCGATTTGCAATCAACCTTCTCTAGCCCACTCCGTCCCTATCTTCAAAGATCTAAAATTACTTCGGATTGTCGATATATTTAAATTAAAACTGTTATCCTCTGTTAATCAGTCTGTTTCCACAATTTTTTCTTTTTGAACTCAACAGTTCATTGTCATAATACAAGACAATCCACTCGTGGTGACCTGTTTCTGGCTAAACACGTCACAATATGGCTTGAAATGGATGCGCTATTTAGAGGCAAAATTATGGAATGAATTACCTATCGCAATAAGAACTTCTCCGCCAAAATCTACATTGAAAAAGTCTCTAAAATTTCATTTTTTAATTCAACGTAATTGCAATGGAACTGACATTGTGATGTAACTTACATTTAATACAAATTCTGAAAATCCTGTGTGCTAAAGCTAAAAGGGGGACCTCCTCGTTAGTTAATCTACTTAGGAGGCTCCTCCTTAAGAATTGTCCTTTTTTGTGTTTCTTTCTTGTTATTGAGGTATTGTTTTGTACTAAGAGGTAGAATTTAAAAAATTATAATGATGATGATGATGATGACCTACTATCTTTGCAACCATGACGTTATAGGTATAACAAGGACAATAGATATGAGAAAAATAATTGCAAATTCATCATCTTCGATGCCGATTTACCTTACTAAGACATAACCAAGATGCAGATTACGCTTTTTCATTTTCACCCTATTCAGACAATCGTGGGCAAAATTAGTTGGAACGCTAGGAAAAAGTTATCTTCTAGACAAGCTTCATAGCTATTTGAGTGACTCTGGCAAACCGTCGCGTTTTCGCCTCCTTCTGCCCCTCACTCCCAAAACAACGTTGATTTGTGGGTAGGAAGGACAGATCTAAAGTTCCATAGTCCTAGGTACTCTAAAAGTGGCAAACATTCTTCATAATTCAGCATTGTACCGGGGGGAGGTATGGATCCGGAGAGACAGAGCGTGGAAATTTCTAAGTGTTCCAACTATTTTGGCCGGGACTGTAGTTCCGTATACTCATCTTACGCCGAAGCTGTCCTTCTACAAAATGGCGCACAAAACTTCAGCTTCGTACAGACGAGACAATAGGAGTTCGCACTCTAGTGTTTAATATTCCTATCTCTATGGTGTAGGCGCTGTCATCGCATCACTCCGGGGATCGTGGCAGAAGCCGGAAGGAACTGATATCCACAAAATTTCAGCTTGCTCCTTTGATTCGTACATTTGTTTTCAAGTGAATTGCAAGTCAAAACGTAAGTGACGTTTTGCACTGTTGTTGACAGATTCCAAGGTGCAGAATACAGCTTCTATTTTGCTATCCAGGAAGCTAAAATGCGGTTTTCAGGGTACTACTAATGCCAAGAATATCTAAAACAGTAGTTATTACCTTCTGACAGGGGGCTAGCATCTTCCGACGGGAGTATATAATCTCCTAGCCTCTCCTAGCGCCACCCTTGCCTTAGGGTATGCACTTTTTGTAGATTTTACGGACTTCGAAACTTGCAATGGAAATATGACGTGGGAAATCGTAAGATTATTTTAGGGAAATCTAATTATTCTTTCCGTCCCGGTCCCTGAAATGATACACGCCTTCTTACAAGGAACCTAGCTCAAGGCCTAGTTGTAATAGCTCCTTATTGTGGGAATATACACCTTTTTCTCTTATAGGAAACCTAGTTCAAGACCTATTACTAAGAGTTTCTTAACTTAGCGAGCTAAATGGCTGTGAAAGCGTGCGCAGAACATAAATATAGCAAACTATTTGTCGTATAACAAACAAAATGTATCAATAGGAGTCAAAGTCTAAAAAAAATTTCATGTTCACATTGTTTTAGTGCAGCTTTACGTTAAACCCGGTTATGATTTCAATGTGGTATTTATATAAGTTGCTTAGTTCTTTCTGTGGAAAACAGTGAGTGCAGCCCCCAGTCTCTTTCGTTTTTTATTAGAGAGTTTATGATTCACGACGCGCCTTATCAAGACGCGATGAGGAGGTCCGGAGCTAGCGCAATCAAGGGAATGCCCTCAACTTATTGGCGCGTTCTCAGGCCTAACAGAGCGGTGAAGGTTAAATTGCAATTCACGACGCGCGTTATCAAGACGCGCTTGAGAGACTTGGCAACTAACGCGTCTCGCGCCACTCCAAATATTTATTTACTATTGCATCATTGTAGAGAATACGCTAGAAATCGAAATGGCAAATGTAAATGACCTAGAAAACTTAAATGACGAAGAGTTTTTGCTATTATACGATGTTCGTGGTCCTCGAAATAAACATTTATGTTTGCCACACTGGAAGTATGATCGATTTCAGCTGGAGGAAAAGACAGATGAAGAGTGTCTTGTAGAATTTCGATTTTCAAAGACTGAAATTTATGACCTAGTGGGAACATTTCGCCTTCCCGAAGTTTTAAATTGCTACAATGGGTGGGTCGTAGATGCTGTTGAAGCATTATGGTTCTATGACAAGAATCTCCCTACAGAGCATCACATCATGTTCAAATATCCAGTTCATCTTTTGCCTATTAAAAACAATATTTATAGCATTCAATATGCCAGGAAATAGATTCCTAGGTTGATAAAGAGATAGGCACAAAAAATCGGATTCACTTCAATATAATTTCAAAACGGCACAACATACAGGCATAATAGTACAAATTAGGATGTAAGAGTTAGATGCATCCTAATGTTGTTGAATAAAATATTTTCTAATGTAATGAGATGAATTAAAGTGCAAGTAAATCTGCCTCAATACTATTGTGACAAAATTGATCTCTAAACAAATATGAAATACATAACAAACGATTGCGACTTCTTTGGATTGGCTGCAGGTACACATTCAGATTGAGAGTTTGCCATGTTTCTATAAATGAAGTATAAACAAATAAACGAAAGCTCACTTAAAAACGAAAAGAGTTCGTGAAAATGAATCCTAAAGCATATAGGCGCAAATTCTACTGCAGCATATAGACATTCTGAGTGACAAGGAGGGTATACATACCGAATTAAGTCTTCGTTTTCCACACGACGTGCAATTTAACCTTCAAGCTCCGGACCTCCTCATCGCGTCTTGATAAGGCGCGTCGTGAATCATAAACTCTCTATTATTATTGTTGGTCACTTGTTTTTTATGTGGATCATAGATAATAGAAGGATGACTGGATTGGACAGCCGGCAAGATCTCCAATTCCGGCCTAACGCATGAACCCTCGAACTGCCTTGTTGGTTGCTAGAAATGCGGAAATTGTGCGAGATTCAAAATGCCTGGAGCTCATTGTGCTATTGCTAATTGCAGTAGGCATTATAGCAAGTCCACATATCCCAGTGTTCGATTCTACAAAATTCCTACTGGAGAGAAAGATGAAGCATGGGCAAAAAATGGATCGCAATCGTGAACCGACAAGACAAAGGTTTCAACCCCCGAAAAAGCTTTATATGCTCTGCTTATTTTAAACCAGAGTCCCAATATCAAGGTTAGTTCTTTCTTTTTAACATTCTGCTGAATTTACTCAAAGAATCTTGATAAATTTAAGTTTCAAAACATTGAATTCTCAACCTTTCATCGATATTTTTGGGTATCGTTTTGCCTTGTTGGTTTGATTTTTCCGCCATCCTTTCAATATGTTTTAGGATTTCTTATGAGAATTCTTTAAATCTGCTATGAATTAGGCCAGTGTGCGTTCTCCTTCTAAGGAATTCAGAGAAAACTTAAGTCATGATATCATTAGGAGATGTTTAAAATGTAGGTTTCTGTTAGTGGCCTAAAGTTTGCAACTCAATATGCTAAAATAAATCTAAAATCCATCCAATTCATGTTCAATCTGTGGAAAAGTATGTAGCCTATAGTTGCGATTCACTGACTGCATATTAACAATTAAGTTGATATGCGTGCTACTCAAGATGTCACATAATGATCAAAGCAAAGAATCCCATTTACCTTGTGAAATAGGATGAAATCTGAGTTGCTAACTGGAAATCTTTTTATTTGACAGATAGAAGTGGTAAATAGCATAGATGCAGAGGAAGTTTGCCAACAGAAAATCTGCCAGAAAAATTTATAGGTACACCAAAGCCAACAGCAAGGAGAGTTTTAAATTATCAGCAATATGTTAATTTGCCTGAAATCATATGCTATGAGACTCTCGATGATATTCAGAAGGATTTAAAGCATGTTAAATACCCCTGGTTTGTGATACCTGATATAGAACAAAAGCTTCTCATAGGAAAAGTATTGGATAGCCTGGACCAGGGCCTTTTTTAACATACTGACTGGGGGGGCCATGGCCCCCCCAGCCCACTTGATGGCCCCCCCCCACTTAGCAAGTTTGGCCCCCCAGCAAAAGGTCCCTTTCGTGTAGGCTATTTGTTTGAGATGTATGTACGCAGAGCTGAGCCAGAATGAAGCCGTCCATCGTAACTTTCCATAGCGAAACTCATCCATAGCGAAAAAATGATAATATGTAGCCACATTGTAGTTGTACTCCGTCGAATACATGTGCAGGGGTTGTCGTCAGCAATTATCTATATCGCTTATCTATAACATCCTCTTACGCTGATGCAAGAATGAAACCCCCGTAAAGTTAAAACAAAGCTGTCAACAATTCCATTTTGATTAATGTAACATGTTACAAACAGTTCGATGTGATAATATCGTTTACAGCATTGTTTTAATTGTACTTTGCTCGCTGAAACATCAAGCATGCCTTTTGCTGGAAAAAGAAGAGTTACAAATGAGAAAAAGAATAAAGAATGCGCTACAAAATGCCAGAAGATTGACTTCTTTTGCAAACATTCAAATGACCATGGAATTTGTGAATCTGCTAATATGGAAGTCGCAACTCCAGAACCTGCTATGGAGCCGAAGGAAAATCCGCAAACAGAAGTTGCTGTAGGAGGAACATCTCAATACAATACGATGCCAGTGGAAGCTGAAGGGAAAAAGGATTACTTGGAGACGGAAGAACCCACTAATCAAGTCGCTGGCGACAAAGTAGCCCCACAAGAAACAAATTTGGTTGCCAAACACCAGCCAGTTCTTTTCTACAAGGGCTTCGAGTTAGATATAAAGTCGATAATTCGGAAGGCAGGTGAGGATATTTTGTCCCTTTTCCAAGAAAGAGTTCCAAGTGGAAGCAAAAGCAAGCTGAAAACAAGAACTCTTGTAAAATGTCTTGTATGCGACGAGTTTGAAGAGGAGGCGAAACAGTTTTCTTCCAACAAAAAAGTATATATGG
>WIPJ01002644.1:156725-173785 GCA_018155075.1 Cassiopea andromeda | reverse complement strand
ATATATATATATATATATATATATATATATATATATATATATATATATATATATATATATATATATATATATATATATACATCTTGGTTTACTTCTAATGTCCTTTCGCATATTGTTCTCAAGTTGAAGATGCCTTCTCTGGTTCCCATTTCAGGTCTAAATCCGTTCTGTAACCTGCTGACTTCTTTATCTATTTTATTTGTGATTCTTTGTTGGATAATTTTTAGAAGTAATTTAGAAATATGAGTCATGAGGCTTATTGTCCGAAATTCTGTACACTTTTGAGCTTTTGGCTTTTGGCTTTTTGACATTCAATACTGATAAGTAAATGATTCTAAGTTGATGAGTTCCAAGGAAAGATTTACTTGATGATGTTTGATATCATTGCCCCTGTTAACACTACTTGGGACAGAAGCCCCTGGGTTGACCCTTCATTGGCTTTGGCATTTCTGAAGATGTGCTTGCTGTCTAGCTGCAATTAAATGAATTTTGTTGGTTAGTATTTTCACCAGATAAAGCATCATTTTCAAGGGAGAGCAAAAACATTGTTTAGCCTTCAAAAACATATAATATTGATATTATACAATAACAACATGTACCACGCCTCAGGTCTCATTTGAATTATTTTGTGTCTATGAGGGAAGATCTAAGGTAAAATTTGCTACCAGAAGATATGGAATGTAATATATGGGCCAATATATATTTGGATTTTTAAGTGCCTGCAAAACTTGAAGTGCAGCATCTTGTGCCTGTGAGCAGCACTTCCATGCACCAGTAAATCATCAGCTCTACTACACCCACCAGTTAAATAGAGTTCAGTGACACTCAACTTTCTTGGAATTTGATAAGCCATTGAATTGATTGCCTTGAATGGAATAAACAGTCATTTAGGAATGAAACCTCAAGTGCCCCCCCTCAAAAAAGTCGTAGTTCCATATCTACATTTAAATTAATTTCCTATGTGCTTTGAAGTGGACAAATTAAAGCTTAACTAAATTCAAGAGCAGTGTGCTCTCAATTGAAAGACAATTGAGAGCACACTAAGTTGAAGCCAATGAGATCAACTAAGTGGAGGTCTCTTCCATTCAGTTTTTCGTTCTATTGATAGATTGTCTTCCTTAAACATTTGATTTTATTTGTGTATATCAAGCAATATTTAAAATTCAGTAGAATTGATGTATTGTCAGATTTGCTGCAAACCTCAATTTCATATTTTTCTACTAAGACATTTTGTCATAGGAGAAATGGTACTTCATATCCTCTATAACTGGTGTTGTTTCCTCCCAAGCATCCCTTTGAAGGGTGCTATTTGGGTGTTAGTGCCCAATGGATTAAAAAGTGGCTTTGAAGCCAATGGGAACTAACGCCCAAGTCGCCCTCCCACTGCTCATTTCCAGATCTGTCCCTGATGGATTGCAGGAATAAATGTAACATTAAAGTTGCTATGTTAAACTCTTGACACCCGTCAGTAAAACAAATCAAAATTGCGTTAATAAAATGGGCAGCTTAGGCCTATTTACCTTTCTCCTTTCACACAGTCCTTGATCTTCATTGTCATCTGGTCATTAGTTTGCAGCATCTGTTGTGAGCACTGCATTTTAATTCAATCTAGCATGGAATCCAAGTGAACTGGCAATATCTCTTCTGACAAGTAAGCAAGAGTGATCAAAATGAATGCTGCACAAAATTGTTTTATCGCTAGACGAGCTCTGATTAGGCCCATTCCGGTGAACAAAGTGTACACAGTCTAAACCATCATGGATCCTTTTCCTGTTTCTAAGGCAGTTTATGGATATTCCAGCAGTTTGCCTACTGTTTCCACAGCTTTTGTCACCAAGTCCATCCGCTATGCAACATTTTCCATGGTGAAGAGACTAAGCTGTTGCCACATTTGACTTATTTGACTTACTGCCGTATCGCTGGAAGAGCAAAGGCTCCTTCTGCCTTAGCTGCCTGCACCACCCAGTTTATGAGGTTGCACCACTCTACACGATTCTGTGCTTTTGTTCTAAGCTTTTTAGGTTGGTTTCGGAGTGACAGTCGGCTGCAGTATATGTGGTCATGGTTTTCGTATTTCTGGAGCTTATCTAGATCTTTGGAAAGGGTGCTTGGTAGGGTGGTTCTTTCTTTTCCTCTGAAATTCTTGTCTGATTTGTTCCTATCGAAGTAGTATGTCATTGCATGTTGTCACAGAATAGTGAATAGGCAGCAGGGAAACTCATGTCGGCACCTGTGTAGTTTTCTGGGCACGGATTTTGGGAATGCTCTTACTTAAACTCATTTTCATTTCGAGTCATCTGACAATGGCGGAGTACATAGTGTGCAATGGAAACTGCACTGATTGAGATACATGGTAGCAATCCTCACGCATGATACGACAAAGGTTACTTTTTAGCATTAATGAATATTTAAACCATAAACTAGCTATATTGAAGGTGTTTCAGTTTACAGTACATTCTTTTCATTGAACACACTGGACAAATTCAGACCACAATTTTGCTGTCATTGCAGCCAACATGCAGTGTTACAAATAAAAAAGCTTACTATTTTTATTTTGCTATATATCAGCTGAAAAGCTCTAGGCAATACTACATTTGCATAGTGGTAGGTGGCATTGATCAGCTCCTTCAGAGGTGAGCAAGGTTGATGGTGGTAAAAAGTGATGAAGTCTATTTTGAAGGCTATGTCCTACTAATCATTTTTATAGCTTGCAAGAATGATATGAGGCTACACCATACATACTTGCATTTTGTATGCACCATATAACTCTAATTACATGGCATATACAATAAGTTGGGAGAAATCAACCCTTTATATGGAAAGCCTGATTTTTGAACTTGTGTTATAGAATCCAAAGTATAAAATCACCATCACATGTGTGTCTGATGATAGAGTTCCCCAAGAGGGACCAATTCTGCATTCAGTAGTAGCTACTATTTAGGCAATGGTATTCAGATCTACAACATTTGGGCCCATGCTCCTTATGTAAACCAAAATTTGAATGCAACTGCTAGATGAAATATGTATCCTGATAATCTCACAGTCATTTTTGAATGCCCAGTTTGATCAATATGCTGTTCTGTAGTTTTGGCTTTCTTGATAGAAAATTCTTACATCTTATTAAACTGCAACTTTATCATGTTGGATAATTAGGTATTTCAAAAAGAGCAAAAAGTGAAATATTTTTCCTTTAATGTCAGTTGAAGTGACCACATAATACATGATTTGAATAAGAATCCCAATGAATTTGAGTGAAATGTAGCTTCACAAGGATTATCTGCAACTGACTAACTCTAATTAAGCTATTAGCAATCAAGCAGCCATTAGATTGTTTCTAGCTGTGCAATGATCCTCTAACCATGATGTGTAATTGAAAACCTGAACTGAGTATGTTCATGGTACAAAATACTCTAAATCTAAAATATTACAAGCATAAATTTTAAAGAATATATGAACCTTGTGGGATTGTTTATCTTTCAACAGAAAAACATTGATAAGAGGATAAGAGAGCAGTCTTTCCTTGATAGGATGCATATAATGAACAGGCAAACCATTTTTAAAGAGATATGTCAAGATATTTTGAATGATAATGAGCTGCTGTTCAACAAACTTACATGAATATCATTGATGAGATAAAGAGAGTTCAATATGAAAATGCACTAGACGTTGAAATGCATTTGGCTTTGTTTGGATGCAACTGTACTTGATTTCAAAGCAAGCTTTGGAGTTCTAACAGATGAGCTCTTTTACAGTTTTCACAGCCAGTTCTACCATAAAATTGCTTTTTTGTGAGTGACAAAAAAAGAGCATTCTCTTTGCTGGTGCCAGTGGATTGAGGGTAGGAATAATCTACTACTGATCCATGAACATGTCGAAAATAGACAAAAAATTACACACTAAATGTTGAAATTTATCATTCCATTTTTTAACAGAGCATTTAAATTATTTAACATCAAACCAACTTTTCCTTCAAATCTACAATCAGCTACTTACACAATCAAGTTTTAAACTACAAGTGATTGTGCAGTCATTGTCCCTGAAAGTAATTATGAGTTGTCATCCTGATATTTGCCAAATTTGCATATCTGTGGCATAAAAACTTTGAATGACTTCTGTAGTTGAAATGTATTCAACAAGTATGGCTGAAAATGTTCTGCAGAGTTAGGCAAATGCGTGTCAAGTAGATCTTTCTCTTTTGTGCTCAGCATGATTTTCCTGCAACCAAACGAAAATGGAAGACTGTGTTTGCGGAGATTGCAATAAATTTGCAAAATAGAAATTGATTTCATGTAAACAAATGATGCCTGCTTACAGACGCAACTGTTGTGGCAGTCAGTCCATACGAGCTTCTGAATGCAACATCCAATTGAATGTTTGATTATTTGCAGCAAAATGAGTGTCAGCTGCAAAATTGTGCTCATTTCCTCCTTTTTTTACAAGAATTTGAATTGATTCCTATAAGTAAGTCAATGGACTTTCCATCACTTTTACACCACTGCCTCTTTTGGGCGAACCCCATATTGATACATGCGTGAAAAAATCTGTGCCCTCTGAAAAGAGCAGAGTGTCCCTTCTGCCTATTCACTATTCTGTGCTGCTGTACTGGCTGCCATTAGGAAAAAACTACAACACCTACCGATTATATCACGAACAGAATATTTTGGGCATGAAAAAGTCCCACAAAAAGTAGTGATTTTTCCAACTTTGGAAAGCCACCGAAGGAAAACTATTGAAGTACAATAAACTACGATTCTGTTTGCTCCATGTCTTTGTTTTGATGCATAAACACGTTAAGAGCTTCCACAATTCTTACCTTCTTATCATTTTTGATTCTGTGGTCAAAAATTGCGAGGCCAGCCAGTGATTACGAAATATACTGGAGGTGTTGTTTTGGAACCTCAAGTGTGTAAATTGTCTGTTGATACTACAGAACTGTACCATAGCACAAAAAAGCGGCAACATTATTTTGACATACTTAAAAGCTCTTTTCGTCCGACACTCATCAGACTATGAAACGTCGAATAATGACCGAAAGGTTACCCAAAATATATATCTAGATGCAGTTAATGTGTTAGGATGCGTGTTATTGGCCCCCAAGTGTGACCAATTAGATCCATCCTAACACATTAACTGCATCTGGATATATATTTCGGTTAACCTTTCAGTCATTATCCAATGTTTCATAGTCTGATGAGTGTCGGACAAAAAATGCTTTTACATATATCAAAATAATGTTGCCGCTTTTTCGTGCTGTGGTAAACCTCAAGTGTGCACATTCCAACCTTTGTGTATTTCGCTCGGTACTGCTGAAGTTTGATTAGGAGATTCAAGTCATTCATTAGAGCATACTGGAGATATTGGCAGGTAAACCAGGGTTCTATTTAAACACTCACAATAAAAAATCAATTTGCCATCCATCTTGCACTATGGTAAGCTCCAGGTACTCAGATTTGAAGATCTGCAGCTTGAATGTCACCAACACCTGATCATCACAAAAAGCAGCAACAACTGAAGAACTTCTTTATAAGCATCTCTTGGATATTTTTCAAGGAGTTGATTACTGATGAACAACTGTAAGACTCCCCTATCTTCTTCAGATATTGTATTCTCATTGAGAGAGAGAGAGAGAGAGAGAGAGAGTGGTTCAATTTGTTGAGGATTGAGTGAGGTCCTTTGTTGAGAGAACCGCTGGAAGAGCTTGATATTGGGCCTGTTTGATGCTTCTGGAATTCTCACCTCAAATGCTTTTCCAATAATGAGCTCATGAATATGATGGCGACAGGCCAGATGAAGAAGCCTTCAGCCAAGCCTCTCTTCCAATAACGTGCATGCTCCATTCACTTTCCCAGTGCTACTTCTAGTGGTGTTGTTGCAAAAAAGTGCCACTCAGCTGTAGTCCCAAAATCTTGCTTGTGGAGACATAGAGTAATGAAGGTTTTTAGATTCTTATAATCTTCTGAAAAGTATATCTTTTCCGCTATAGAAAATTTATCTTTAAGGTGAGCCACAAGTCATTCCTGAAAGAGATGTACTGCTATTGTATCATGTATATTGCAGTCAGATATCAGCATAAAATTACCACTATTTATGTTATCCTGGTCATTGTATTAATAAACAAACAGACAAATTGTTGCCATATTATTGTTCCAATGGAATGACAGAGCTGCATCTTGGACAACAAATGAAATATTTTCAGAAACATCCCCAAAAACTACAAATTCTCCAGTAACTTGGTGCTCCTTGCACTACTGTAAATATTGAGTTTGCTTCTTTGTAACAAAATTGTGCCTCTTTAGAACTTGCAACTTTGACAAAATTGTGCCTCTTTAGAGCCAATCTACCTGTTGTTGTCAATTGTTTGAATTCAATAGTTTCTATTTCTGCTTCTTCAAAATACTGTGCTAGTTGGACCCTCTGGTTTTTGGTGTTAGGACAATAATTAATAGCATGATGGTTTAGCAGGATTGCATGTTATACTTGCAATTGCATGAGAATAGTGCTGTAAGGGTACATAAAGATGAGCAGTCATTTTACTCATCATTGGCTCAGCCATCATAAGTTTTACATTGTTATCAATGGTACATGTACACACTGAATGTGTACTGTAGTAAACAGACATTGCAAAAACTAGAACCCAGACTTCTTTTAGCATTAGGTAATTGTGTTTAATATATCCTTTTGTTTTTGAAATCGCATGGCCGAAGTGTGGTTGTTTTTCCTGTGTGTTGGCCTATTACATATCACTAAAGTTTCCATTGGCGACGAGGATACAAAATGG
Source organism: Cassiopea andromeda (assembly GCA_018155075.1). Taxonomy (NCBI): domain Eukaryota; kingdom Metazoa; phylum Cnidaria; class Scyphozoa; order Rhizostomeae; family Cassiopeidae; genus Cassiopea; species Cassiopea andromeda. The sequence goes on along the minus strand of WIPJ01002644.1, from coordinate 167,007 downwards.
CACAGCTACCGCTCCAACCTATACCTTCATTTGATCCAGACACGGCTGTGGGTGCAAGCCTAGCAACACGCTGGAGAACGTGGATTAATGATTTTGATACTTTTTTGGTGACCAGTGGTATAACCGATAAAAAACAACAACGTGCACTTTTGTATCAAGCTGGTCCACGTATCAGGGAGATTTTGAAACAACTACCTGACACTGGCGATGCAGACGCTTTCGATACAGCTAAAACAAAGCTCACAGAGTATTTTGAGCCCTAGAAGAACCGTTGATATGAAGTTTTTTGTTTCCGACAGGCCAAGCAAGAACAAGGGGAATCCTTAGACAAATTTCACACTCGTCTTTGGTCACTTACGGAAAGATATGAATTCGGGAATCCCGATTTTGAGATAGAGGAACAAATCATAATTGCAGGTATGCCTTCACGTATATGTAAAAATGCTCTTAAGGATCCTAAATACACATTGAAGGACATACTTCTAGATGGTCATCGTTCTGAAACTAGCCAATTTCAAGCTCGTGAAATTGAATCACAAGATGCTCTGACCACTACAGCGCATCATATAAAAACTCAGCCTATTCCGGACAAAACTAAACAACAGCGCTGTGGTTATTGTGGTGGTCACTTTCCTCGTAAAGGCACATGTCCTGCTCGAGGAAAAGAGTGTAGCAAATGTGGAAAGTTAAATCATTATGCTAGTGTGTGCCGAGGGGGAAAACCCTGCAAACGCCAAAACAGAACGAAAGATATCAAACCGCTGGAAGCTGACAATGAAAATGATTCCAGTGCTTCTGATGATTATCTATATTCGCTTGCAAATCCTTCACTAAGTTTCAGAAAGGAAACACCCAAAACAAAGGTTACAGTTGCTGGTCATAAGTTTTCGATTACTGTTGTCACTGGTGCAAGCATAAATGTCATGGATCATGAGACGTTTTCAAAGCTGAAAGGAATTTCATTGCACAAAACAAATGTGAAGGCTACGCATACAACGCGACAAAGCCAGAAAGGTTTCTTGGAAAATTTGATGCCCTCATCGAGACACGCAGATGATGCATGACATGTACGTTCTGTTTAGTAAATAATCACAACAGTGGATGTCTATTGTCTTCAAAAACAGCTCAAGACTTAGGACTTGTTAGCCTACATTTGAATCAAAGTTTGGAAAGCTCAAGGGTCATTCCCTGACATTGAATATAGATCCTGAGGTGATTCCCCAAGCGCAGCCTCAAAGGAGAATCCCATATCACATACATGACAAGGTGGAAAAAGCAGTAAAAGATCTCGAAAAGGAAGGAATTATAGAACCAGTTCCTGATACTCAGCCTACTACTTGGATTTCTCCAATTGTAGCAGTTCCAAAAAAGGACAGGACAGTTCGTATTTGTGTGGATATGCGCATTGCTAATACTGCTATTAAACATGTCCGACATTTGATACCAACTGTCGAAGATGTCAGCTATGAGCTAGATGGAGCCAAATTCTTCTCCAAGCTTGACCTTTCTCAGGCATACCATCAGCTTGAACTTGATGAGCAAAGTCAACATATAACAACCTTCAGCACTCATATAGGCCTTTTCCGGTATACTCATCTGAATTATGGTACAAATGCATCTGCAGAGTTGTTTCAACACACCTTACAACAGCATTTACAGGGTATCAAGGGTGTTAAGAATATTGCTGATGATATTCTTGTGTTTGGTAGTACTCGGGATGAACATGACAGAGCACTTGAAGCATGCCTAAAGAGATTGTTGGAAAAAGAACTTGCCCTGAACAGTACTAAATGCAGTTCTCTCAACACAGAGCTCTCATTTTTTGGTCAAATCTTTTCACAAACTGGCACACGTCCAGATCTTAAGGAAGATCTCAACAATGCTACAGTGCCAACCAATATTCAAGAGGTGTGTAGTTTGCTTGGCGTGGCCAACTATAGTGCCAAGTTTAGACCAAATTTTGCAACTATAACTAGCCCTCTACAAGAGCTGACCAAGAAAAATGCACATTTTCAATGGGAAACAGCTCATCAGAAAGCCTTCAGTAAATTGAAAGCAGCTCTCACAACCGCTCCAGTGATGTCATATTTTGACAAGTCAAAAGTTACCATACTCACTGTCAACGCAAGCCCAGTAGGAGTTTCTGGAATCTTGGCACAACAAACCAAAGGTTCTGGTGATTATCATGTTTTAGCCTATGCCAGCAGAGCTTTAACCTCAGTTGAAAAACAATATTCTCAAACTGAGAAAGAGGCTCTCAGTATAGTCTGGGCTATTGAACATTTTCACTTATATTTGTTTAGTCATCAATTCACTTTGATAACCGATCACAAGCCTCTGGAGACAATATATGGACATAACAAAGCCAAGACATCTGCCCGAATTGAATGGTGGATTCTTCGCTTACAACCATATAATGTCTTTGTTGTTTATAAAGCAGGTGCATCAAATCCAGCTGATTACATGTCAAGACATCCGACTAAATCAAGTGTTTCTGCACAAGAAAAGATTACAGAAGAATATGTTCACTTTCTCGCTGTGAATGCCGTCCCTAATGCTATGTCCATGGAACAAGTCATTAAAGCATCTACTGATGATAGAGAAATAAAAGGTCTCAGAGCTGCATTAAAACTAAATCGCTGGGACACGGACATTGTCAAGCCATTTAAAAGTGTCAAAGATTAACTCACTATCGGTCCAAACAATATTATATTACGCGGAACACGAATTGTTCTACCAGCTTCTCTTAGACAAAGAGCTATTGATATTTCCCACAAATCTCACCAAGGACTGTCAAAGACTAAAGTCTTGATGAGAGAGAAAGTCTGGTTTCCACACATTGACAAGCTCACAAAAGATACACTTGATCATTGCATTCCATGCCAAGCTATAGGACAACCAGCTCCTCCACAACCTCTACAAGTGTCGGAAATGCCCACAGAACCCTGGAAAAAGGTTCACATCGATTTCTACGGACCTATGCCAACAGGTGAATATCTGTTAGTGATCATTGATCGATACTCTCGTTTTCCGATCGTAGAGATAGTGAAATCAACTAGAGCCAAAACCATAATTCCAATGTTAGACAAAACCTTTGCAGTTCATGGTTTACCTAATCAGATAACAACAGACAATGGCCCCTCATTTAACAGTGATGAATTCAAGACCTATTTGTCACTGTTGGACATTGATTATATCCCTGCAACTCCCCAATCGCCTTAAGGCAATGCTGAGGTAGAGCGTTTTATGCAGCCCATTGGCAGAGCTATTCAAACAGCACAAGCAGAAGGGAGGGTATGGCAGCAAGAATTGTCTCGTTTTCTATTACAATACAGATTAACACCACACTGCACCACCAAAGTTCCACCAGCAGAACTTCTTTTCAATCGTACTATTCGTGGCAAATTGCCAATATTACCATGGAAGTCAATTGTTGATAGACATAAGGAAGCCTGCAATAATGATCAAAAGAAGCAGCAGTACAACAAAAAGTATGGTGATGTCAAAAGACGGGTAAAAGATAGCAGAATAGCAGTCGGAGATTTCGTGTTGGTAAGACAGCAAAAGAAAAACAAGTTGACCACACGTTTTGATACAAACCCGTATGTTGTCGTTGAAAGGAAAGGAATACAGGTAATTGCAGTAAATAAATATCAGCGTAAAGTAAAGCGCAATGTATCGCATATGAAAAGAATACCAAAACCAGAAAACTAGGATTCAGATTATGATGATTTGCCAAGTCATATTTCTGAACAGAGAGATCAAGAACATTCTTCACCAGTGATTTTGCGGAGATCAACAAGACAGAGAAATCCACCTGACAGGTTCGGATGTGCAATACCTTCCAGTATGCTACTGTGATAAGGATGCTAAAAGAAAGAAGGAGTGATGTAGTAAACAGACATTGCAAAGAATAGAACCCAGACTTCTTTTAGCATTACATAATTGTGTTTAATATATTCTTTTGTTTTTGAAATCGCATGGCTGAAGTGTGGTTGTTTTTCCTGTGTGTTGGCCTATTACATATCACTAAAGTTTAGCTGCTGCAAGCTTGTATTCATTGGGCCAAAGCGGTGCAAATTTAGAGAATTTAATTTTCATCTCCAGAAGTGGATGCTTGAACTTAACAAATGATTCCGTAAGGCTCCCTGATACCATTTGCTCTTGAACCTTAACTTTTTCATTACCCGTAACTACTGTAATGCAGTCATTGTTCCCAGGCATAGACCTGCTTTCATCCTCACGATAGTAAAATGACTGTACGCATTCTGCAGTTTTGGTTACCAATTATTGTCCATGCTTAGTATCCAGAGTGGCTACTATTCCTCTCTCACTTGCAAGTCATTTTGACTGTACAGCCATTTTATGGGAGCATCCTAGCTTTTCCATCATCTTTTGTCTAGTTCAAAGTGGTGCAAAAATAGTTACAACTGTCATCTTTTCTGGACGGTTATCAGAGTTTTTATACTATACACCATTTCAGGATAAGCTGTGCTGCATTCTCCTTAGGGCCTGGAACGAGTTATGAGGGGAAAACATTTCTGCTTGTTATAATTCATACAGGATATTGAGTGTTGTTAGCTGACTTTCATAGTGTGTTTTTCACTATTTTGTTGGAAGAAGACTTGCTGTGCGTAGTCTGTTGTCATTGGGAACAGCTTTTTTAAAAGCTGTCATAAGTACCTGGCTCTGGCAGGCTACACAAATCATAAACAGTACTTGCAAACAGCCCTCATGCAGTTGAACTAACTGATGGTTCAAATCCTGTTCTTTGAGTCTTGTGCATACCAAGATATTTTGCTAGGTTCAATCCAACAAGAGGTAACGAAGGTGAAAGGAGAGAATGCAGCTTTGGATTTGAAAATCCGAGATTTGTCCAAGGAACTTGAGAAAAAGAAACTCATAGAGAGGGCTTTTGTTCAAAGAATCTCAAGTCAGATTCAGACATGATTTTACACGACTTACTACAAAGGTGCTTAGTTGCATTTTTAACTTGCTTGAACCATTTCTCCAAAATTCCATTCCCCTTCAATTCTTCAGTTGCACTGCTCGAAGCTTGTGAAGATGTTGACCCGCACATACTTTCAAATTTCTCAGGAACTGCTTCATACACTTTTTGCTTCTTTTTTGGAAGATAAGAGGCAGTAGTCAAGGCTTTGTGCTTTTTCAATTAGCTGGCACCAATCAAGCCAAGGGACTTATTGATAGTATCCAAATCAGACTTAGGACATTTGAAAACATCTTTGTTGTTAATGACATCTTCACTATCTGACAACTCCAAGGGTCATCTTTGAGAAGTTGCCATAGCATCTGAAAGATGACCTAAGCAATCGTGATTTAATTCTGCTGGCAATTTTGCAATTTCCTTTTGACATTTACTGCAGATCTTTTGCCCAAGAATAACAAGTAATGGGTGATTTCTTGCTTGATCTACAGTAACCAATCTTAAATCTTTCATTTTCCTATCATGCAGATTCAATGGATTTGCAAAATACTTCCAGCCTTTCTTAGACTAAAATATTGTTTTCTTTACTTTATTGTATATATGTAGGCAAGAAATTAGCATGCCAATGGTTACTGAAATAAATCTGTTTTGTAAATGGATTGATTTGTTTTTGTCCTCAATAGCACATTTTCATAACTGCATGCTATTATCAGTTGATAGACAATTATGTTGTCAATAGTAATTAAACTGTTGGCACATCCAAAGCAAATAGCCAAACATGACATACTTTGCTGGTAATGTGACATAGGATGAGTAGAACATCACCAAATAGCTTGTGTTTTTCTTCTGTATGTTCATGAATGCTGACTACCTTACTACAAATCAATTGTCATTTTTGCAAGAGCCCAAGGTGGTCCCAACTTGAAATTGCACAGAAATATAGAATATAAAATTGTTCAGCAGGAAAAATATTTTGATGACCTTTGACCATGCTGCTGCGCAGTGGCACCCTGAACAAATGTTGCTTTTGGAATTTGGTTACATTGTATGGGGCTTAGACCATTTTAAAGCCAAAATTAAGATTCTGCATCTAAAAAGATTGTATATTGCACCAATTATGGCTGCATAGTGAAAATACAACAAATTCTAACAAGTAAAAAGCATACATTTATTAGCATAGAAAGTGCTGTAAGTAGAGAACGGGTGGACAGATTTTAACAAAAGATTAAGGATTTATGTTCTCATCAAACCAAACATCTGTGCAACATTTCAAGGAAGTTAGTAAACTTTCAATTAAATCTGTTGTACCACTTGGCATGGAATCACCATTTTGGTACTCTATGAAAGATTCATAATAAAAGCTTAATTTTTGATTTTTAGTGAAACCTAGTGCATCCACCATCTTTTTCCTTCCCCCACTCTCTCATCCCCAGGTACTGTCTACATAAAGTTCACAATCTCCATCTTTCTCTGAAGCATTGTGTGATTTATATCTATGATTTGCAAAGTCAGAAAATCCCATATATGTACAATATACACCAAAGTTTGAAAATGCCATTATATACAAATATACACCTCCTTTTTTGTTTATATGGTCTTCTTGAAGAAGCTCCTCTTTTTGTCACACTGTCAGCAAGATGCTATTCAGAATTACCCACTGCACATTATTTACAGTGCCCCTTTCTGTCATTTCTTGAATTCTGCTGATCTCTAAATGCAATCTCGTTTCTGTCACAAATTTAGTGGAGTACATTGCATCTTGCAGGGAATGGCAGTCTGTTGTACATTTCAATGCTGGATTTTTGTTGCTGCTCAATTCCCCGTGTTAGGTTGACAGAAAAGCTCCAGTATCAATTCCGTCTGCCAATGCAAGAGTTTCACCAGCTAAAGTGCTGCGTACAACATGACAAAGCCTCTTAGAATTCCAACAGTTTGGTGACACTTTGCCATTTTCTCCAGCAAGAAAGATCATGTGTCCTTCTTGTGTATCCATCAGACAGGTTTCCAAATGAGGCATAACTGTATACAATGAAAATAGGTGTTGTACTAAGATTCTAAAACTGCAATTGTACCTTTTCACTTCTGATTTTCCTGATGATTGTGTTGGCAAAATGAGATGCTGTACTTTAGCATCTTTCAACCTACATGCAAGACTACATGCATTAAAACTAACATCTGGTCTGCTTTGCTTTGCTACCCATAAAATCTGTCCAATCTTTGATCTTAAAATGTGTCTTCCATCATTATTCAAATTGCTTCTTTCATTGGTGCTCTTGATTTGTTAATATCAATAAAGCTTCTTATGTTATCAATATATTTCTGTTGATTCATTCTGATTGTCCATTTTCATATTCTAGCTCTATTCCCAACTATTTAAAAGCTTCATTTTCTTCTTTTCCAACATTGAAATAGTTTCTAATTGATGTCACCACTTCATCATCAAAGGATTGATTTCCACCTGAAATAAAGTGATCTGCATGACATGCCAGAATGCCTTTGGTATTGTTCTCGTCATTAAGCCAATGGAATACTGCAGGATCCACTTTAGATATGTTAAGCACCCAGTTCTCACATGACTTTTTTCACTCTTTGATACCAATGAAGTGATGAATCACTCAGCCCATATACACCTTTTTGAAGATGCCATAACTTCCCTAACACATCTGCTTCTTTTGGTGGCTTTATGTAAATATCTCGACCAGTTTTCTGTCCTTGCAAGAAAGCAGTTTTGATGTCTATTCAATTAGGCATCCACTCTTTTTGACAAAACATTTGTAAAACTATGTTCAGAGACTTCCTTGCATATGTTGGAGAATATTTCTGGACACCTTCAATTGCTGTTTCTTCAATAACTCTTGAAAGAAGTCTTGCTTTAGGAATCAGTTCATCTGGAGTCTCCTTGTTGACACACATACTTGTACTTCATCATCTACTTTGTCATATACACTGTTCTGCTTCCAGTTATTAATTTCAGCTTTCTTTGCTTCTGACCAAGATATGTCATTCAAAACAAAAAGGTTTCTGTCTTTTCTGGCAAGATTTCTAGCTCTTCTACCCAAGACAAATCTACAGATTGACACTCTCCCTCCACTTTGGGCTGTGTGTATATTCTAAATTAAGCCAATTATATTTTCTTCCTGTTACTGTCCCTGCTCTACCAAGTACTTTTGCAAATTCCCTCTCTTCAGTTTCTTGATTTTTGTAATAAATAGTTTGTCCACTTCTAATCCGAGTGATCTTTGTCTGTTTGTCTTCCAATTCATGTCTCTCTTTCATTAACATTTTGATCAGTTTGTTCTTCATACTCAAAAGTCACTCTCAGCTTCATTCCCAGTTGCTATTGTTTCTCTTTCTTTGCTATGTGCGTTTGAGTTTGCTTCTATCAGTGTGTTTTGTTCAGTCACATTGATTTTTTTCAAAAGTTTCACTTTCTGCACATTTCTTTAATCTTGTTTTGTATACGCTTACCAAAAGACCTCCATGTCTCACAGATACCATAGTGCCATACTGTCCAATGACTTTTGCAGGTTCTTTTCTTCTCAGTTGTGTCTGCTTTTTTATAGTCCACTTTATCTCCAGTTGTAACATTTCCAGAGTTCGGTCGTTTTTGCCTTCTCAGTGCTCTTCTAATCCATTCTGAACTTTTTTCTTTCATGGAAGCATGAAGGGTATTGAAATGCTTTTCAATGATATAACTCATTGTTGTTCCTTACAATGCTGGTGGCATATTTGTAAAAATAGAAAGCCAATTTGGATTGCATCCAAACACTAACTGATTTGCACTGTATCCTGGAACACTAATGAGAGAATTTTTTGCCATAATTGTCCATTGTAGTGCTATTTCCAAGTCGCACTGTTTTTTTGCCACAACTTTATTCATGATATTAGTCAGAGTTTGATTGTGTCTTCAACAAGTACATTACTCCATGGCCTTTCTTCAACTGTTGTATTTGGCTCAAACTTGTTCAGTCTAGATCTATAATTTTAGTGTAGTAAGCTGATTCTTGCTTAATGCTTATTGCTGAGTCAGAAATCTGCCTGTTTTGGCCACCAAATATTCTATTCAATACTGATTTCATTGAATCAAAGTTCTGTCTTGAGCGGCTGTCAAAACAAGCTGTTTTTTGTTCTGAGATAGACCAGAGCTGTCAAGTAGCTTGAATGACAGAACTGCATCTGGTAACATCATCTCATACTTTTTGCACTGCCCATATCTTCTCTCATATTCAATGATAAATTCATCCATATTTATTTCCTCTGTTTTGGCAAATGTGCCTAACTCTCTCAATGCTGGGTATGATAGATCCACATTATCTCTCAAATATAGCTCATCGAAGGCTTCAATCAAGGTTTTCAGCCCATTTTGCTTATTCATTGTATCAACTGGAATTTCAAGTGATTTGTCTTTAGCCTATCCAGACAATGAACTCAGTGTTACAGCTAGAGCCTGTTTGTCTTTTGGAAGATATGTTATATTAATCCATATTTCTGGCTCATTCTTCCAGTCTTCATAAATACAATCACTCTGTAAAACTGGTGGGTTCTTATAGCTTTGAGCCATTTTAGTAATTCTGTTTATGCTTTGACCAACTACCCTCTGCTACCATGAAAATTCTAAAATAAATACCACTATTGTCTGCCTGAAAATTTTTACCCCTGTCTGCTGCCTTTTGTGCACGGCTGTCTTCCTGTAATTAAAACTTATGGTGACCTCCAGCCTCCCCTTGTCACCACCAATTGCCACCTTACGAACTGTATCAGACAGTTCTGATTGGTAGTAATAATTCAGAATTATGTCTACCAACAACTAATTAACGTACACAGTAGCACACTAGTTAAACCTACACAATTCCCATACAAATAAGCAATTGTACCATCCGACGTTAATGCTGCTGCCCTTGATGAAATAAACGACAAACCTCAAGCCTACAAGCACATATTGCAACAAACCTCAGGCCTAGAAGCACGCCTTGCCAGCGCAAGCGTTTCCTCAGGCCTACCAACACGTCTTGCCTTCCCGAGTGAGCAAGTCTTCCTGTTTGATCAAGAGGAACGGCAATGCACGCCTCCGCATTTACCATCTTTCAGAAAGTCAAGATGGCAGCCACATCAAGATAATGAGGAATCTCACACAGACCTGCCAACTCTCACGGTTTTGCCGTGTGTCTCACGGTTTTGGCCTCAATCTCACGTTCACACGAATTTGTGTTCATTTCACACGGTTTTTCAAAAACTTATTTTCAATTTACCAATGCAGCGATTTTCAAGATGTTTAGATTTTATTTAGCTTTTCCCCTGCAAATTTTATGCATGATTTTATGTAAAATTTCCCTCTTC
>WIPJ01002644.1:131219-141389 GCA_018155075.1 Cassiopea andromeda | reverse complement strand
GGGGGTGCTGCAGTAATATTGTTTTCTATATTCAATCATTTAGAAAGCATTAGCTTGTACTCATAATTTGGACGTTCTATTTGCTCTTATATCTTCTTGTGAATATTGTGTTACTCTCACATGAGAAAATTTTCTTTTAAAACACCTTGTTATAGTGAATTTATTGCTCTTTGTTTCAGAGCATTTTATATTAAGCCACTTGGCGCTTTTATAGAATTGGCAGTAGTGCAACATTGCTGCAGTTATGGAAAGAAAATCATTGACTGATTTGGAAGCTGTTGGTACTGGCAGCCAAAGAAACTCTTTTGATGCTGAAGATGGAGGGGCAGTTGATGGGATGGACTTCTCAGTTTCTCTAGATGAGCTGAAGTACCTTATGAAGCAAAGAAGACCAGACAATGTCAATGCACTGAATGACAAATTTGGCGGTAAGCGTGGACTTCTCATAGCACTAAAAACGTCATCAGTGGAAGGGATTTTGGGCCTAGATCATGATATAGAACACAGGGCGAACACCTTTGGAAATAATTATATACCCCCTAAGCCTCCAAAGACATTTTGGAGACTTATTTGGGAATCCTTGGAAGACACAATATTGAGAATTCTCATTGTTGCGGCTATATTTTCTCTTATTCTTGGTATGGTGTTTGAAGGTGTAGAGAAGGGCTGGATAGAAGGCTTTGCAATACTTGTTGCAGTTGCAATTGTTTCATTGGTAACTGCTGTTAATGATTATCAAAAGGAGAAGCAATTTAGAAATTTGCAGGGAAAGATTGAAAGTGAGCACAAAATTGCTGTGATTCGAAGTGGAAATCAGCAGCAGATTGTTACCAAGAATCTTGTTGTTGGAGATCTCTGTCAGTTAAAATATGGAGATGTTGTACCTGCAGATGGCATTATTGTTCAAAATAATGATCTTAAGATTGATGAGAGCTCATTAACTGGTGAATCTGACATGGTCAAAAAAGGAGAAAAAGACCCAAGCTTGTATTCTGGAACACATGTCACTGAAGGCAGTTGTAAGATGGTTGTTACTGCTGTAGGACAACATTCTCAAGCTGGTATTATCTTTTCACTTCTGGGTGCTGTAGATGAGAGAAGCAACGGCAAAAAGAAGCTTGATGAAAAGCAAAACCCACCTCTTGAAGATGGTCGAAGGTTAGAGGATGGAGGAAACTTTGAAGATGTAGATTTGAAGGATGGTGGTGGTTCAGCTAGTGATGATGAAACTGATGACAAAAAGGATAATGCAAAGTCAGTGCTGCAAGCTAAATTGACAAAACTTGCCGTCACTATAGGATGGATTGGTGTTGGGGCTGCTGTGTTAACAACTGCCGTATTGATTCTTCGATTTGCAATTGAAACGTACGGAATCAAGAACCAGCCTTGGAAAAAGACCCATGTTCTTGATATTCTCAACGCTTTCATAGTGGGAATAACAATAATGGTTGTAGCTATACCAGAAGGACTCCCTCTTGCAGTCACCATAGCTTTGGCTTATTCTGTAAAGCGTATGCTTGATGATAAAAACTTGGTGCGACATCTAGATGCATGTGAGACAATGGGAAATGCAACTGCTATCTGCTCAGATAAGACTGGAACTCTCACAACTAACCGGATGACAGTTGTTGAAAGCTATCAGCTTGCAGAACATTTTACATCAAACCCATCTACAGACAACATGCCTAAGGAGTATATTGATCTTCTTTGCAGAAGCATCGCTTTAAACACTAATTCACAGTCACGTATCCAGGTATGTTTTTTGATTTATTCCAAGATTGCTATTAGTAAAATCAGGATATGGTTTTTGTGTTTCTGAAGAAGATTTGAACTGTTTTTTTGCGTTATAAAATCTAGAAATGTATGAATATGCTATGCTGATTGCTGATGTTTTGCAATTGCTTCAGGTGGAATGCTGAAACTCTGCATAATTTCTCTTGTTACTGCAAAATGCAGCAAGGAAGTTGCGGAAATTTTTATAAACTATATAGTGGTAAATTTTTGGTATAGCTGCATGGTTCTGTGTTTGGAAACTGGATGTACTGACATCAGATGCTCACTTGAGATCATTCAACGGTGTTATTTTAACTGAATGTAAAGTGCTGCATTTGTTTTAAAGACCAACATGGCGATATTTAATCAACTGAATGTTATGATGTGGTGTGCCTTAGAGAGTGGCGATCATTGCAGGGTGGCATTCATTGCAAACTGATAAATGAAACTTTACACAATGTTCTCTTTTCCCAAATAAGCAGCAACGACTAGGGGTTTATTGGGATTCTGGCAGGCTGGATAATCTGGCGCCAGATCTTAGATTTACAGCAAACCTGGTTCCAGCCTGATTCATAAAAAATGCAGCTGGTCTGTGGATGTTTTGTTAATTTCTAGAACTAGAAGGAAAGCATAATACTGTAAGTTTTCCATGCAATTTATTATACAATACGCATAGCATTATTAAAGGCAGCAATTTAGTAAGCTGTGAGAGAGATATGAGTAATAAAAGAAATGCCCATTTTGAATGGGAATGTTATATTTTTTCAAGTTATGGTGCAAAAAGAGAAGTTTGTGTCATTTTGCAGTAAAAGTAGCGAGCGCTTTTTGTCAATGATGTTGCCATCTTCTGAAATAAGTCATTGTAGCAAGATGAAAAAGTGATTTGTATATCCTTCCACAAGGTGTTGGTCCTCTTTCTCTTCACTGCAGGCTCATCATCAAGGAATCTTCTATTGTGCACTTGAGTTGTCTCCTTTTGAGTTTTCTTTTGATATTTCTTGCAACATAATTGTTTTACCGTCTGTGAACGATTCATTTGGCATCTATAGTGTGCTTAGGACACAACGTTTTGCAACCATTATGTTATGTTTGCCCTTTTGTTTTGACAAAAGTCATTTTTTTAGTGCTTTATGTAACTCGTAACTTAGTACTCCGAAAACCAGGAAAAAACCAGGACCAGCCTGAAATCTATGACCATTCATACTGTTTTCTGTACTAAGAAAATTGCTTGCCATTGTATGATTAGAAGATGTTGGGACTGCATCAGCACCAAGATCCCAGTAGAGTAAGCTGCCTATCAAGCTGGGCGAAGCACGACTGAACAGGTTTTTGCCACAAAGATGCTAGCAGAGAAAGCTATAACATCTAGCAACTACAAAGTCTACCTTTTACTGCTTGATATGAATAACGCTTTTGACACAGTAAGCCGTGGAAAATTACTAAAAGATCTACAAGATATTCTTCAACCCGATGAACTACACACGGTGTGCCGTTTGATAAAGAATGTAAACGTGAGAGTCAAATTTGGAAAAGAGAAAGGTGAAAACATTAAAACAGAAATAGTGGGTGCAATAGGTGACTGTCTCAGTACAGTATTTTTCTTCTTCTACCTTGCCAGATCCATGAATACCGATAACGCAGCAACAGTTCCATTCAGAAATAACAACTACTTTGAAATAAACCCTCAGTGTGCTGATGACATCACATGGGCATCTACTGCGAAGAATTGAATAGATCATATTAAAGAAACCACGCCTGTTAAACTTGAAGATAGAAACTTTTTAATAAATGAATCATAAAGGGAAGAATATTACATTGAGCAGAAGGGAAATGAAGCATGGAAAGAATGCAAAATTCTAAGAAGCCTACTCGATACAGAAAAAAAATCAACAGAAAAGAGATTTCAGCAATTGATGCCCACAAAAAGTTGAACAACATTTTCAGCAGCAAGAAGAGCTCCATCAAGATCAAACTAAGAACTTTTACTGCATACGTAGCAAGTGTGTTTTTGTATAATAGTGAATTGTGGACACTAACAAAGAAACTAGAAAACACCATTGAAACCTTCCAACGAATACAGCTAAAAAAGATACTAGGAATTATCTGGCAAGAGATATTACTAAGAACGATCTATATACCAGAACGAAATGCTAACCTTGGAATGGAATAATAAGAGATAGAGGACTAGTACGGCTAGGACATCTAATGCGCTGGCATCCAGAAACATTAGCAAGGAAAGCCCTTAAAAGAATATCTCAGGAATGTAAAACGGCCAGAAGTAAGACCAAAAACGACATGGATGGAGACAGTAAGGCAAAATGTGGCCAGCGTCGGAATTATACTGGATCTGGCGAAAGAAGCACAAAGATTAATTATCTGAACTGACACAAGATAGAAGGAACTGGTGTGACATTGTGAGATGCGTTGTGCAGTGTTAACTGCATGTGACATATTAGTAGTAGTATGTAACTCCTTTTGACAATATTTGCGCTTACCACCTGCCTGAAATTTTTCTCTTCCACATTTACCTCTCCTCTTTAAGTTACGAGCCTATTGGTATACTCCTTATAATGTAGTGCAATCTTTATTCTTAGCCTCCTCCGTCAGATCAAAAGCATGCTTTGCCCATTCAAGTTGGTAACAAGACAGAATGTGCATTGCTTGCCTATGTGCTAAACATCGGGGAAACATATCAAGTCTATAGAGATGAGACCCCAGAGGAAACTTATGCAAGAGTCTATACCTTTAACTCCACTCGTAAGTCAATGACAACGGTTATACCCTTAGCTAACCGTGGTTACAGAGTATTTACCAAAGGCGCCTCAGAGATAGTGCTTTCAAAATGCTCAAACATAATTGGGCAAAATGGTGTAACGCTACCATTTGATCAAAGTGACCAACAGAGTGTGGTCAGGAATGTCATCGAACCTATGGCTACTAATGGTTTAAGAACGATTGCTATTGCTTACAAAGATATCTCTGCTGCTGAAGGTAAGTCAAAGTTATTGATCGGATATATTATTTTTGAAGGAACCAACTGATTCAGTACAGTATATTTGAAGTAAGCTGGAACCAGCATAAACAGATATCGACCAGGTTACTATTCTTTACTTCATGTATTAAATGATCGGCGGATTTAGATATGTTAGCCACTATTTGAAGCTAACACACTTGAATTTAAGAATTGGAGCTTGTTCTTATGTTGAAAGTTGGAAGGTTTGAGAACTTATTGCACATTGATAATATTTCACTTGTAAGTATTGCGCACAGTTATGCTTCCAAACTGATCAGTGACCCCCTTCATTGGAAATAAGAGCTAAATCTCGTTATAATTTCAGATTGTGAACGCAGGACACCATGATACTTGTGTTTTTATGCTGTTTCTTTTTCTTCCTATTTTCTTGTTTCTTTCACCAAGTAGCCATTCTAAGCAAAATGTTGTGCAATAACTATAGTGTGCGAAATTTTGAAAGTTAATGTAGTATAGTAATCTGGTTGATATCTGTGCTCTGGATCTAACGTACAACAAATATAACGTACTATATCAATGGGGGATCATATCAAGTGTACGATGAGGGAGGGGTAGTCAATGGTTTGCTATTTGGTGTGTACATTGCTGGGAATCTATGTATGAGTGAAGATGGTATCAAAGATTGTGTCATTTCTCCCAGCTATGACAATCAAATACACCAGAATATATGTTTAATGAAATTCCTCTTGAGTGATAGTTTCCTTACATGATTTGAAACTTGCAACTTTATGATCCAAAAGCCTGCAGGACAGAGCGTTTTTCGAGTAGTTATTTAAATAACACAGTTTATAAATTTAATCTTCTTGAAAGTGAAATAAAAAATGCCCAAAGGGTGGTCTTTATAAATTCTCCAGCAACATCAGTAAGACATTTGACCCAACTTTGATTGCAATTCAGCTCCTTAAATGCACATTGGTTTAGACATAACTTTGATTTTCTGAGCTTCTTATTTGTTTCAATTGAGCATCTCTTCCTGCCCTGTCATTTGGTCCAAGCGTTGCAAAATGAGCTCTGTGGTCAACTTTCTCATGTCCTTGGACTTAATATTTTAGACCTTGATGCAAAGGCACTGTGTGAAATGCAACTTTATGGAAGTTCTAAATTAAATGTGCTTGTGAATAGACATAGAAGCAACACTTCAATTCATTGAAAGTGCCAAGAGATTTGCCTAATAGAAGTTTTAAACAGAAGCAGCATCTCATGTTTTGATTCATTTATGCTGTCTCTAACGTAGAAACTGAAGTAAAACACTACTTCTTTATGTGCATTGTTTTTCAGAGGTACCCATTTAGTTCTACTTTTTCTTTTCTTGCTATTTTCTATTTTCATTTTTGTACTTTGTTGATATATCACTTCTTGTTAAAAATTGTAAATGTCACTCATAGTGGAAACTAGATGTCCTTGTGTCTTTCACTGCTATGAGTAGCATGTAATGAAGTTGTAGTTTTAAGTTGTGGTTTGTTTAAAGAATATATGTATGTATGTATATATGTATGTATGTATGTATGTATGTATGTATGTATGTATGTATGTATGTATGTATGTATGTATGTATGTATGTCTGTATGTATGTTTGTTTGTATGTTTGTATTTTTGTATGTTTGTATGTATGTGTATATAAGTTAGCTGTACCTGGAGTAGTTTGTTAGGACAAGAAGTGTTGAAATAATATGGTTTGTATGCTTAGCAAATGACCTTAAAACAGAAAATGGCATGTTTGAGTAGCTTTTGATCATTTGTTGTATACCTTTTGCTGCACTTAAGGTCTAGTTTAAAGGTCACATTTCTCACGCCTTCATTTAAATTGAGTTAAATGCAATTGTAGTACTTTGGATTTAAAGGACAACTTAATTTTGCTGCTTGAAATAAGTAAAGGGGCCAATATATTTCATGCATGTGTTTGATATTGACATGCTTGTGGCCAGCCAACATATTTACCTGTAGGGATACATGTGTTCTATTCAATCAGAAAGAATTTTCGCCCACTATTGAAATTAAGCTTTTTCATGATGTCAGTACTTTCAGTATCAGAACGTTCTTAGCAATCAGTTTTCAAATTCCGATATTTTAAGAAATTGAAAGTTCCAGAAGCTGAACGTGAACCCAACATGTTCATAAACCTTAGTCAGTAGCAGTCAATATGCTCTTGAAGATAAATGAGGATGGCGAGTATAGTGACATTGAATGGTGAATCAACATAGCAGTTGTGTCACATTCTTGCTTTGATACTACTGGAATGCATGTATCACACTTGCCCTGTTAATCAAACCCTTTGAGTGTCTTTGTAAATTGCAGAACCCAGTTTAGTCAATGTAATTCAACACAACACAAGTGTGACCTTTAGAGTGAGTCACACTTCTGTCATTTGATGTGACAAGCCAGGTAGACTACTTGTTTACTTGTTTACTTATTTAAATTTACTTATTTAATGCGGCAATGGATTTATAGGTCAAATTTCTGTCGCATAAAATTGACGCTTAGTGTTTTCAGACAGTTTTATTTACTTCCATGCTGCAGAAATGCTACCTTTAAACTAGACCTAATATCCACAGAATCCTCATAAAACCAAAAGGTCTCAACTTAACAGTGCCAATTGCCAAGTATGTAAATGAATAGCATCACTTTCAATCTGTTAGAGATTTCTGGACAGAAAGTTGCCTTTCCCAGCTCCCTTATGCATCAATTAGCAGATATTATCTCATAGAAATTTTTTTTTGACTTAAATTATAACTTTGTTTAACTAGAAATAGTTTTATTTACCAAGTGAATTTGGAACTACAATGTTGGCCATCATTTTGGGAGCCTTTTTGAACAAAGATGTATGGTTTTTTCTCTTAATTTTTAATAAATTTTGCATAAATGTGCATGACTTATCTCAAACTTTGCTATTTGATCATAAATTTTAATTAGGCTTTATCAGAAGTGGATCTCTAGACACAAAAAATGAGGAAATTCAATAGGTGGTACAATTTCTCTGTCATGTTGCAACCAAAACCCTGCTATTGCAGAATAGAAAGTTTAGATATTGGACAATTTTTTGTCATTTCGTATAAATTAGCAGATACTCTCCCAATAAACTAATGTTAGACCCTTAATGTCAACATGAATGTTGCTAACACTGTTCTCTTGCTTAAAACTTTTAGGAACACATTAGTGTTTCACACTTAGAACAATATTTTGGAAGAAAAGCCATTGTTTTTCCTTTTTTTGCAGCTATTTTTAGCCTTTGTTTGCAAAACATGAAGAATCATTTTCCTACACTCTTCTATTGTGTTGTCTAGATCCTAGAAAAGTCTTAATTTGAGTCAGTTTTTTCAAGATTGTGCAAACTGATGATTTTTAAAGTTTCATGTCCTGAAAATGCACATATTCCAGCAACCCAAAATGTGCAAATCAGCCATGTTATATCTTTTGAGTTTATTTCCACTTTGGGGTGCTGGGTGTACTATAGAGAGAAAATCAGCAAAATGTTTTCCTTTTCGATCTATATCTTTGACATTTGATGTAATGAGGTTGAGGGATCAATTTCTCTTTCTTAGCATGAAAATCAATGATGATAACAGGGACATTCAATTTGCCAAAGGCAGATGATTGTCTTGTTCCTCTACAGAGGGCTATTTTGTAACATTCTTGGTTATTGGTGTGCCACAAGATTTTACCAATGTAGAAAATCGTAAAAGCTTCCATTGTTGTATCATAGTTTAATACCAATTATCTCTAAATAGATGAGCCCAATTGGGATGACGAGGCTTCTATTGTGAGCAGCCTTACTTGTATAGCAATTTTTGGTATCGAAGACCCAGTGAGACCCGAGGTATGGAACATTTCCTATTATATAGTTTTGCATTATATCATTTTTCAATGTTATGGCCGCTGTTGTATGGCTGCCAATAGTATTAGAATTCAAAACTAATACCATCCATGGCTTCCCAGGGAGCATGATGCTGCTACAGTATGTCAAGCAGTAGCCTCAGCCCGTCTTGTCTCGCCCTTCTCTTCCACTATCTTTCATGAAACTGAGGAAACATATCGCAGACAAAGAATTGAGTGTTTTCCCTGAAAGCAGAGTGTATACTAATGTCACACCTTTTGCATCAAAGGTTAGCTTAATAATGAAAAATATTGAAAATGATACCACCAAAACCTAAAAGTTCTGGAAAGCATAGGGCCAGCTAACCACCTAGGAGATATCTTTTATCAGTAGCTTTTGGACTCCTTATCTATGTATCAAAAAACAACCACTAAAATTAAAAGAATTCCTCATCGTAAAATTACACAAATTTGCATAATTATGATGTCATCAGCTTACAATCTCAAAACTAATGCTACCTAATATGTCCTCCCTAAATAATATTTGCATATGTATATATAAATATATATATATATATATATGTATATATATATATATATTATATATATTGTATATATTGTATATTTGTACATTCATATATTGTATATATATATATATATATATATATATGTATTTATATATATTGTATATATAGATAGATATATGGATAGATAGATTTAGCAGTATCAACACCACATTGTAGCTACTTAAAGTTTCGTGCTTCCACTCATCAGGTTACGAACTGATGAGTGGAAACACGAAACTTTGAGTTGCTATTAATGTATATGGCAGTAGCCTCAACAGTGTTGATAAATTCTGCTACCTTTGTTCCACATCAACAAAGAACCTAGATCTAAACGAAACATTAGGAAAATAACTTAGTAAAGCATCTATGAATTTTGGAGTACTAAGGAAACAAATATGGGGAAATAAGCTTTCTACAAAGGTCAAAATCCATAGATATGAGACGTATTTGCTATTTTCATTGCTGTACTGCTCAGAGACATGAACCACGTATGCAAGACACAGCAGAGGGCTAAATAGCTTTCAAATGAGGTGTTTAAGGATGGTCTAAAAAGTTAGATAGCGAGAAAAGATACCAGCTACAGACAAACTGCAAGGATCAGGGCTAACACATGTGTAACCTATGATAATGCAGAAGCAGTTGAGATGGCTTGGGCACAAGGCACGAATGGATGATAGGCGCATCCCCAAATCAATTCTTTATACTGAAGGTTGAGATGGCCCCAGGAAGGTATGACATCCACTGCTGAGATACACTGATAAATGTAAATGTGATATGAAGTTGGTTGACACAAGTGTAGACACCTGGGAGGAGTGCGCACAACAACACACACTCTGGAAAGAAATGGTGACTACAGGAGTACAGAGGTCTGAGCAAGCCCTTATACACAGGAAAGAGGTGAAGAGGCAAAAGAGAAAGCAGCCGCTAGTGGCCCGGGATGTAAATGAAGTTGATATGTTAAAATATATATGTATATATATATATATATAT
>WIPJ01002644.1:93728-126986 GCA_018155075.1 Cassiopea andromeda | reverse complement strand
ATACATATACATATTTGTGCGGGCATGTGTGCGTGCATATAATCATGATCCCAGGTTCGTATAGAGTGCCCAATACTTGTGTAGAGCGATGTGATAG
Source organism: Cassiopea andromeda (assembly GCA_018155075.1). Taxonomy (NCBI): domain Eukaryota; kingdom Metazoa; phylum Cnidaria; class Scyphozoa; order Rhizostomeae; family Cassiopeidae; genus Cassiopea; species Cassiopea andromeda. The sequence continues at coordinate 126,889 of WIPJ01002644.1, read as the reverse complement.
AGTTACCAAAACCGACACTAGTTTCAGAATTCGAACTTGCAGACCCCTGGTGCATTGTCACACTGTGAACATTTGTCTATAGACTTTTGCAGATATGCCCCACTGTGAGCAGCTATGGCTGCATCGCCTGAAAAGAGAAGTTCACGTGTGGTTGATTCTTTGCCACAGCAAGAAAAAGCGGCAACAGTCTTTTGACATACGTAAAAGCTTTTTTCGTCCGACACTCATCAGAGTATGAAAACGTCGGATAGTGATCTAAAGATTAACCGAAATATATATCCAGATGCAGTTAATGTGTTAGGATGCGTCTAATTGGCCCCAAATGTGACCAATTAGGACTTATTAACATTGTTTACTAGAAGAGTCCTAATGAGAAAACAAAACCTTTTTGTCTACACAAGACTAGGTTTTGAGTCTTGATGTAAACAGATTCCAAAAGACTTAAATGAAAATAGGATCTTGATTGCCCAATGATCCGAAAATATTCGTCTGTATATGTTTTGGCGCACTCTGGATTTGCAATGAGGTGCTGTCCTATGGCCGACTCACAAATTAATTTTAGAATTGTTCTTTTTACATATACGAGGTGGCTGTTTTCTATTGGTATTACTTTCTTCCTGATGCTCGGGGGGACATGTTGTTGTATTCTGACTGCTAGTCTCTGTGCAGTGCTTCCTACGTACCGAGCTTCACATCGGCATGAAAATTCATAACCAACACAACTTTTTTGAGTGGTAGGAACGCAATTTTTGTTTGGCAGATGGTATCATAACTCTAGTGTGGTTTACAACATTGAATTTTTAATCTTCAGCAAAGCGTTACGCAGGAATATTGATCGTGAAGTTCACAAAATTGTTAAGACCCACCAAAAGAAACTCAAAGCTCTTACTAGGAACTGTGTACTGCCGTTTGACTTGTTTATTGCGGTCTTGAGTTAGCGTCTTCTGATTGCATATACATCAAATTTGCCAACATTGGGAAGCAGGAAACAGATACATTTTGGAAACACATTTGACTCTAAAGGTACTATTACAAACATGTCTTCACACAAGTTAACAGAAGATGAAAATGAAGCACGCAAATTTGGCCTATTGCACTCTAATTTTCCACTTTATATTACTGAGACTGATATCTTTGCTTGCTTTGAGTCAATTTTTCATTCTATGGCAGGACATTTGATTGATAGAAAGGATGAAAATAAATTAAAAGCTGACCTTTCTCACATAACTAATTTTTATGTTAACTCATTTAAACTGTCAACTGAGGATATTAAAACACATGAAGTATTAAAAAGTCTTCGAAAAAATAATGACTTTGTTGTGCTTAAACCAGATAATGGTAATGGGGTAGTTATACTAAATAGGTCAGATTATACAGAAGGCATTCTTAACATAATTAATGACATACATAAATTTAAAGAGCTAGATAGTGATCCCACTATTATTAGAGAAGGCAAGTTAGAATGGTTTCTTCTAGATCGTAAACGAAATGCTGATATTGATAAAGACATATACAGTAATATCTACCGAACAGGTTCGCAGCCAGCGCGTATTTATGGTTTACCTAAAATGCACAAGATTCAGTCTCCTACTGTTATACCACCATTTCGACCCATCGTTTCCTCTTTGAATACGTTTAATTATCAGTTAGCGAAATACCTATGTAGCCTTCTTCAGCCACTTCTATCTAATACATATTCTATTTTTGATACTTTTTCTTTTGTCCAAGAACTCAAAACTGTTGATATTTCTAACAAATTTATGGTTTCTTTTTACGTGGTAAGCTTATTTACTAACATTCCTCTTAAAGAGTCTATTGATCTTGCTGTTTCTTATATTGCAGAAGGAAATCCTAATTTCAAGCTTTCCAAAAATGACATTACTAAGCTTTTCTCATTTGCTACATCTCAAACCAACTTTCTTTTCAATGATAGAATGTATGATCAGATAGATGATGTTGCTATGAGTTTTCCTCTTGCGCCTGTCCTAGCAAATCTATTCCTAGGGCATCATAAAAACATGTGGCTCAACAACTATCAAAGCCCTTCTTTTCACTTCTACCGACGATATGTTGATGATACCTTCTGCCTTTTCAATACTGGACATGATGCTTTGTTATTCTTTGAATTTCTCAACTCCCAACACCCCAACATTAAGTTTACCATGGACAAGAAAGTTGTTGGCTTTTCTTGATGTCTGCATTAACAATAAGGAACCTTGCAGTCTCTTATCGTCAGTACATCGTAAAAAGACCTTTTCTGGATTGCTTGCATATTTCTTCAGCTTTACCTCCTATTCTTACAAAATTGGTCTCATTTGTAACTTAGTAGATAGAGCTTATAAAATTAATAACACTCTTGCCACGGTTAATGATGATGTTAAAAAACTTTCCGTATATTTATAGGGAATCAATACCCTGAAAGCTTAATAAATAGAGTAGTCAAATCTTATCTTAATAATGCTCAAAATTCCAATACTTCTGCATCACCTACTGATACCTCCACTATTAATTTTAAGTTGCCATTTCTTTCTATTTCTAATTTTACCCAGCGTAAGGTACGTCATGCTTATTTTCTCATGGGTAGCTTCACAGCAGTTCATTAACCACGCGGTAAGTCATGCCAGTTTTTGCTCAATGTGTGCACCAATCTCTATTCTTAAAACAAAAGTGCGCTAGCTTACCAAAATCTGAGATTACTCCCCACCACAGATCTGAGGTGTGACAAGTGGCAATTCCTGTCTGAATTTTACTTAGCTGGAGGTCCGGCTATCCTGGTTCCCAGCTATAGAGAGTATCCTGCACTTCCTGTTTGTTGATTTTTTGTGATAGATAGTGAAGTTCTTTATTTCAAATTTGTAGTCAACACCCAATCCTAATCGATCTGACTGTGAAACACCTTTTCCAATATGACCTGATCCAAAGTACACATATACACATAACGCTTACTACTTTGCAGATGAATTTTGTACTGTACAAGCACACCTGCATTCCATGGTAACTGATTGCTAGTTTTCTACTAGCTTCTTTGAGAATTTTCTATCAAAGCTGTCTTTCCCCATTCTATAGAGTGGCATGCTAACAAACTGTATTCTATGGATAATTGTTTCTCAACAGTAATCATATTGTTGTTTAGGTGCCACAAGCCATAAAGAAATGCCAGAATGCGGGTGTGACTGTTCGTATGGTTACTGGTGACAACGTGAGTACAGCAAGAGCAATTGCTACCAAATGTGGAATCCTTGCCCCGGAACGGAATTTCCTTGTCCTAGACGGAAAAGAGTTTAACAGAAGAATCAGAGACAAGAAAGGGAATGTAAGTTCTGCATAATTTTTTTGACTAACTTTCTGTATATTTCTAGTCAAAAAAGCTTTTTGAAAGTAATTAAGAAAGCATGCCCTTTTTCTAGTGAAATGGGGCATCTAGTTTAGAAATTTATCTTCCGTTTTTGCAGTACAGAGAGAATTTCCTCGTTTTATGAAAATTTGCAGTTCTGTTTATTGTCTTTATAAGCTTTGATCAATATGAAATGTTTTTAAAAAATCAAAGGTACACGTTAATATTTATTTTAAGTCAAAAAATGTTCATCTTGATGCATAGCATTAGATGTTGGACTCTATTCTTGCAAACAATTTTCTGTTTCTATTGTGGTCAGTGTCATTTAAGTACCATCTAACTGCCCATCAGTAGTCAGCCAGCCTTATTTTGTCATTCTAATCCTGTTATCTCACTTCGATCTTTTATGTGACCTACTGGAATCTTTTTCCTCACTTTTGTCGCTACAATTATGCTGCAAGCATTCAAAAATGACTATGCCGGCCTAGTGGTTGATGAGTTGTTGCCCTTGATGAGTTCTCTTGTGAGAACCATTGTACATACCTGCTGAGTCTTTGGTGCTTGTTACAGTGAGCAATGTATAACAAGTTGTAGATTCTCGTATAAGAACGTAGTACGAACAGACACGTGTATTCGGAGATGAACTCAGTATTATTCTTAATTCATGTTATCCTACATGAAGTACTTATACAAATAACTGCACAAGTCAGTTACTTTCTTCGTTTAGTTTTTTCACACAGTTTCATTTGTTATAACTTAGTATACTAGAGAAACAAGGGCCGCACTAGTATTACTTCATTCGCTGGCAATTAACTCTCTCAATGGACTATTCTTCCTTTTGAAACATTATCCCTTCAGAAATTTACCCTATATCAGAATATACAAGGTTGCCACCAAATCAGGAAATTAAGGGAAAATCAGGGAATTTTATATTCAATCAGGGAGAATCAGGGAATAAAGAATGATCTTTCAAAAAATGAGGAAAAATCGGGGAATTTTTAAGTTTTGCAAGCCTCTCAGAAGGCATAAAATGAAAGGGAAGCATAAAGGTTTAGGCTTAGCACAATTTTTTAATAATATAATAAAGTAGCATATAGCATATAGCATAAAATATCATATACACTATGGGGACAAAAGTATTACAACACTTCTTAAGCCAATAAATGTTGGATGTGTTTTTTTCATGTAATGGGCTCACAAATAGTAACTGAATGCTAATCTTTAAGGTTGTAAAGCTCCAAAAAATTTGGATGCCATTGTGATTAGGGTGCTGTAATGCTTTTGCCCCCCTAGTGTTTGCATGGCTTTCAGAAATATTTTTACTTTTAGTTTTTACTTGACTGGATTCTGGCAGAGCCCAGTGATCCAGATCGACGAAGTTGTGGAATAAATGGGAAAAAACGAACTTTGAAAAATACCCCAATTTTTACATCACCATTAAAGAGGGCATCCCTTGGGATAATAGGAAGCAAACATTTTCAAAGTCGGACAATCCATTGATGAGAAATGGAATTTTGACGTTTGTCAACATTTAAAGTAGCTGACCGTTTAAAATATTTTAAAATATTTTTATCTTACACCTATAATTTGCGAAATTTGCTGCGGAACATAAACATTAAAGCAGTGTCCACCAATCTATGATCCTACAGTCAGCAAAGCAATATGTTTACTAATATTAAACACACCTCGATTTTCTACTATTGGTGTCAATATAATGAAAAATCACTTTTAAGGGGTGATTTATGATTCTTTAGAGTTGACTCTAAACGTTACATTGAAACGGAAATTCTAATGCAAGCAGCTACTTTAAGTTTGACAAACGTCAGAATTCCATTTCTCATCACTGGTTGTCCTATTCTGAAAATTTTTGCTTCCCGTTATACCAAGGGATCCCGCGTTAACGTTGATGTAAAGATTTGTACATTTTCAATACTTCATATTTTCCTATTTATTCCATGCTCTAGATCACTGTGCAGAGTGGAAACAGGAAAATCATACTTATATAATATTTTACCGTATCATATTCTCATTAGGATCTAATTTCAGATCTTGGTAGCTCCAGATTTGATGGATCATAATGTTGCTCTTAATATTACCAGTTGCGGAATCAGAGGAGGGCCTGAGGGCCATGTCCTTCAACTGGAAAGATTTCAAGATACAAAATTTAGCACTATAAAGAATTTTAACTGCTTATCGTATTCATTCTGACTCTAATACCATAGTTATTACAAAAATTAATAGACAAACCCTGTCAGCTATACTAAATTAATAACAGTTGTGGTTTTCCATTGAATTGGAAGAGAAAATTCTCTTTGTAAATCCATCCTTTAACATTTATCACTGCACAATGAGAAGATGCATCTCGCATCTAATAGAAGATGGCCTTAAATTGCTAATAGCAGGTATGTCGATAAAAGAGAGTTAAAAATTGAAGAAATATCTTATCAAAATACTTTCCTACCAGCACTCTTTTATAGACATCTGCCAAAAACTATGATAGTTTCAAGTCACTCATTTCAAGGCTCCTTTACGAAGAGATGCATTCAAAGACAAATGAAAAGGTGCAGCCCCAACTTTTTCGTAGGGTACAGCCCCCAGCCCCCTGTTTTTTGTGTATGACAGGTTCGTACCCACAGATCTGTACTTTTCACTTACCAGCAGGTCTTTTTGATTGGCTCTTGAAAAGCAAGAATGATAGCTCTGCGACAGCAATAAGAGCTCGCACAACGTCTTCAAAGCTTAAAGGGGAAGTTCGGGAAAAAACGTAGAAGTTTTGTTATGTGGTAGAAAATATCGTGAAGCCCCGTGATCTAAAGTGTTCTTGTTTGCCACTACAAGGTCAGAAAAGCATACTCCCACTTGAAAAGTAGCCTTGCTCACAAATTCGTATCTTCAAAACGCCAACAGTGAATGTCTTGCTGTTTTCTTCAGTAAAACTGTCAAGCAAAGTGAGGGAGCAGTGACGTAAAGTCTTGGTTATCTGTAGGTCTACGGGAGATATTCTTCTACTATTGCTATTGCAGCTGTAAAGCCTGGTTCACATATAGCCGTAACATGCCGGCGACTGCCGCCGGCACTGCTACTACGGTATGCCTCAGGCAGTTTATTCCTTATGTGAACACTTTGCCCCCGGCAGCCTGCGGTACCGTGAAGAAAGTTGAGCTGCGAGAAAACAACAGAAAGCAACAACAACAAAGAAGATTCAATAATGAGTGCTTGACTACCGGCATGGTTACCGGCAATAGAATGTATTTGTGAGCATATCGCCTGAGGCAGCCTGCTGCAGTCGCCGGCAATTACGGCTATATGTGAACCAGGCTTTAAGCAGGATACAGTAATTGTCGCAACCGCATTATTGCTATGCTATATTAGGTCAAATTTGCAAACCAGTCATGTACTGAAGTAGCATGTGGCTGGAATATATCCTCACAGAAAGAAGTAAGACCTAGGAGAGTTAAAGACGTGGACTTTAAAGCTCATAAAGTAAGAAAGCCAGCTGCTCAATTCTTCCTTAATAGCTTATAAAAACAAGAGTTTGACCCCAGCCATTAACTATGCAAAGTATTTCTGATTAGAGGAAACAATTTTTTCTGACTTTAGCTCAGACACAACTTCCTAATGCTGTGCTAGAATTCTCATGTGCACCACCAGCAGAAGAGGATGCCCCCTGCATTATAAGAGATAGTTGATAAAGCTTTAGCAGCAAAAACTTTCAAAGAGGAGAATGACCTTGCCAGCTTTTTTTTTGCAGCAGCTGTCATTCAATGACAATAGTCTTTTAGGGTCAAACATTTGGATTCATCAGAAGCAGGGTAGGATCACTTTCTCCAACTTCCATAATATGTATACAAAAGTTGAGACAATATTATAACAAAGAGGTAAAGCAGTAAAATCAAAGGTGAAACAACTATTGACGAAACTTATGGATCCTAAAGATTTGAGCAATATTCCAGCAGTCTAGTTAATGATACTGCATGAAAAAGATACTAGCAAGGCATTTTTCACCAGCATGGCCAAACTTGCGCACAAATCCGAAACTACACATGTGTAGCCTGTTTGTCATCAAGTGCCATTCCTGCATAGGTACAGGTCCTGGCAATATCTTCTTCTGTTCATGTTGTCAGAGTTCTTGTGTTGAGTATAAGTGTTCTTATTCAATTAAAGATGTTATATTGAAGAGGGTCCTGAAAGGATTGACGTTCTAGAAAAATTTAATAGAAAATTGAAGCTCAAACATAACCACATATGCTTTGTCAATTGCAGACCAGATGGCACTGACGCAACTCATAATAGCATGCTTTGTAGTTTGGACATTGAAAGTTCCACCATTAGTTGGCAAGATAGTATTTGATTCAACTTTGTAGCAAGATGTCTTTTCAAACCTTGTCCTATTTTTTCATGAACAATATTCAGATGGTGCTGTTGGGGCTGAGACGCGTTTGATTTTTCCTTTTGTCTATAAGAAACCATGCTTGCAACCTGAATTTTTGTGACATTGGAGACAGATTAACAAAAGTGTTCATTGCAACTGTTGTAAAATATGGTACCACTGTGTATGCAATGGAAGAGATGCAAATGAGGAGAATAGTTTTATTTACATACGGTAAATTGCCAATTAAGCACCCTGGGTGCTTATTTGAAAACAAAACATTTTGAGTGGGCGCTTATTCAGAATGGGTGTTTATTTGGGCCTGAGTGGTTATTAGGAGAAGGAAAAAGAGATTCATAACCATAAATCATCTCTCTATGGAATAGATTGGAATATAATGTTCCAATCAATGAATCAATAGATCTTCATTGCCCTCTATATCAATATCAAAGTGTGAAATAGAAGTTACAGAATGTGTGCCATAAAACAAATCAACAGAGAGTATTTGGTTGTGAGAGAATGTAAAAGTATATGAGGTCAAAATTTAAAGAAAATTGAAAAGGTGTTGTTTCTTTTTCACACATCAATATAAACTAACAGCTTACTCAGACCTGTGTCCGTATTCATTCAGGCTTATGCAGAGCTGAGCGCTTGTGAAAAACTATTTCCCCAAACTGTGCGCTTATTAGAGCGTGGGCCCTTATTTGATTCCTATGAACTTTATCAGTAATCAGAATTTTAATCAGTAAATTGTAATGAAATTGCTTACAATTTGCAAGTCTAGGGTAAGATAATGTGTTGATGATATATTTTGTTATAAGTGTACAGTGTTATTGGTGAAGCTGAATATGCTTAGATTTTATTTCTAATCTGAGCCTCAACATATGCTCAAAGTATGGTATGCTATTTTGTAGATCACCCTACATTAGTTGATTGAGGAGGGGGAAGTCTTTAGTTTTGATAAGAATACATCACATTTCTGTGTTGGTTTACAACAAAATACTTTTGGCTTCCAGAATATTTTGGGTAAATGCCTTTTTATAGGCAAAGCGTTAACCATATTGAAATACGAATACATAGATAGTAACTATAATGTTTAATAATAGTGATGATGATTTACATTGAAAGGTAAAATACAGTAGCTATGGAAAATGGGTTAAGTCATAGTTATAATAATTGTTTCTATGCGATTTATTTCGAACAGAGGTTAACAAATGATAACAATACCATCGTAAAGAGGCTGCTGTGTTGTCAGTACTTCTCTCTTCAAGATGTCAGATTATCATATTCTTCATATTGATTGCTTCGTATATATTCTTAAATTAGCTATTAGTGAAATTTCCCTGGTATCAGATCCTACCATTTGCAGGTTGCCATGCTTTGATGAGTTACAGCTAGTGAACACTGATAAAATGCAAGGAAATCCCTTATTTTAAAACCACGGTCTACCATTACTTGATCATGAGGTAGTGAGTATTTAAAAAATCCACAGTCACAAACAGTAAATTATTCACTTGATCTTCCACTATAAGCACCAGAAAGAAAGATATAGTAGCAGTATGGAATATGATTTGACCATAGATTGGTGGATTTTACTATAGTTCAGATGAAGAGATTCAAGCTGAAATTTAGATTCGATATAGCAGCAGTGTCATTAGTGCACGATTTTCTAACTAAAAGCAGATTTTTAAGTATCTGGTACCTCCAGAAGGTCAGATCATAGTCAGTAGTCAAATTTGGTAGGTGCCTGTACAGATTTCCAGTGTATCCAACATTCTAGTTTTCATCAAAAAATGATTTGCAAATGCTGTTCTGTATGCTGCAGTCTTCTTGTTCCTGTTTGACTGCCTTTCTGTATGCATGCATGAGGCAGAAACGTCAAGAAATCAATGTGATTAGCAGCAGTTAGGAAAACTAAGGCAAATTTAATATTGCAATTTACTTTTAAGTCATTAATCAATGCACCTCGATTTCCTTGTGTCATCTTGAATTGATTCTTGCTTTCATACAGGGCATTATTAGTTTATTTAGCATTATTATTAATTCACTACGCTTTTAATGCACTGTATGAACTACACCTAAAAGAGGTGATAATTTGAGAGATGATTCAGTAGAGATCATTCAATATGCATCCATTAAATACATCTTGAAGATTACATATGTTGTTGCCATTATTGCCACTGTTTTCTTATGGTATTCTTTCAAACTCTATGCCAGCAGTACGCCTTTTTTCGATGTTGTAGTTCGTAAATAATAATTCAGCCACATTTGCTGATCAGAAACTGCTGTTTTGATAATTGTTCTGGGAACCTGAAGCTTATCCATCCAAACTTCAACAGTACCAGGTGCTTGTGCCATATGATTCTTTGATGCAAGAAATTTGGCAAAGGCTTTGCTTGATGGCAGAAATGCTTTCAATGCTGCGGCAGTTTTTAGCTTGGAAGTTTTCATGCTACATATATTGGGAACTTTTGGCCCAGAGTAGTTTGTGATGAGCTCAATTGTCTGCTTAATAACTCTTACCTTATCAAGTTAATTGTTACATAACTGTAACGAGCCAAGCTGTTCATAGTTTACAACTTTTTTGTCATAGAGCAGCTGTGCCACAACCAGCTCTGTTAAGGCATCCCATAATTACAAGCAAGTTCACAAAATTTTGCAAGACTTATACAGATACTGTAGATAACAATGAAAGACACTGTACATAACAATTTCAGTTGAACCTCAAGAGAAATTTCATGAGTGTAGATCATTTTTTGAAGTGGCATCACTCCAGACAACAGTTCTACATAGATAATTGCAAGTAAATTAGAAATGTGTCATATCTAGACAATGGTTAATTCCAAAAGATTGAAATTACAATTAGACCAAAAAGAGCTCATATCATCTTTAGCTAAACAGTAAATAGAAGAAAGAGGGCTTTATAAACAAGAATATAGCGAGAGAGTGTCTTCATAAAGACCAGGCTAAACTGAAGACTCTAGGAAAGGTCTCAATCTAGACTTCTATCAATAGACAAGTTCTGCTCGAAGGTGCTCATTATTTAGATTAATTTCACAGCATATTGTGAAAAGAGACAAATGTCTTTTCCAAATGTCAGAGCTTTTCAGCATCTATTCTGCCTTTTGAGCTTCAAACTCTTGCCCATTTCTGGTAAGCCAAATATGTGCAGCTTCTATATAGGAAATATGAGTTTGAGCTAATGGCATTGGAATGCATGATGAACTTAGCAAAGCCTCTTCAAACAAGCATTTGCGTACATTGCGGGAAAGCCTGTAGGATCAGAGTAACATGGTGAAGTTTTTATCATGATATTTCAAACTAGTTCTGAAGCTAAATAAATCAATCTACTTGACTTGAAACTGGGCATTGTTGGCAGTTTATCATTTTCAATAATGGCCTTTCTTTCTTACCAGAAGTTTACTCCTGTTTTTAGATTTCATAAAATTTCCTAATAGAGAAGCGAGTAGTATTCCCAGCTTACATAATCAAAAGTAGTGATTCAGTATCTTTTTGCACACGAAGACGTCAGTACAACAACAACTTCTGTCTTGCGAAAAGGTGAGAATGGCGGCCTAGCACGAGGCCAATTTTGAAGAGAAACAACTGGGAATATCAGCAGGAGTACACAAGTGAGGACAGAAACACTTCAGATCATGGGGTTTTTGACATTCTCTACAACACATCAAATTTTAGGTTTTTTCCCAAACTTCCCCTTTAATAGCTTCAAGCGATATTGGTTGTAAATAAATGTGAGCAACCTGAACTGCTTCATTTATGTAGGAACCCCTCTCTTGTAGAGGTGTTATGCAACATGTGTATGATCCCTTATTGTTGTACCAACCCTTTTGTATTTTATCTGCTTCATAGCATGCCTTTACTTATTTTAGTTCAAGCAGAGCCTGTTTGATGACATCTGGCCACAGCTAAGAGTTTTAGCTCGTTCTTCCCCTGAAGACAAGTACACTCTTGTTAAGGGGATCATTGACAGCAAGATGTCAAAGACACGTGAAATTGTAGCTGTTACTGGAGATGGTACAAATGATGGACCAGCTCTTAAAAAGGCAGATGTGGGGTTTGCAATGGTATGCATGCTTGTTTAAGTTGCCATTATTAGATTTTGGATTATGGAGACCGTTATTGCATTCTTGTGAGGTTCATTTGTGCAGAGCCTGTGCAGGTCCCTGGGCTCTTGAAAAGTGCTTGAATTTGAAGTGTCATTTCAAGGGCTATTGCAATGCCTTGAAAATGAGAATTTTTCCTTGAACATTGGTTGAACTCCTAAAAATGTGTAAATGGTTACTTTTTGTTTGTTCACAGCAATAGTCAATACAAAACATAATTTAAGGACATATCAAAAAGTAGGTTTAAAGAAAATTGTAGAAGAAAGCTTGTGACATTTCACGAAATGTCCCAGTTTTGGCATTTTCAGCTTCATGTGTATTTTCGCATGTGCAGTGAATGTTAATTTAGAGCTCTTTGAAAATTTTTATTTTGGTTCTTCAGTATTCCTCGAAAATTCCTTGAAATTACATATAAAAATCCTGCATAAACCCTGTAATTAAGTATCTGTAGGTCAAAAATTAGAATTCCTGATATTTCCTTTTTTGATCTTTAGTAGTTGTTAATAGCTGTATGAATACCTATCAATTTCATGGATATCCTTGATCCATATAGTCATAAGGTGCTTGCTACCGTCTGGCATCATCTATGCTCATAGCATTAGATAGTAGCACAAGACCTTCTTCTTGCACCTCCGACAGCTGCTTGAGGTGATGTTGAACTACCATATGGTAACTTGCAAGCTACTGTAACTGCTTGCAAACAAGATGAGTAAGTTAAACTTTCTCCTAATGGTTACAGTAGCACTGCAGCAGCTTATGGAAGTGTTGCTATGAATCTCTGAGGTTACAGAAATGAAGTTAATGAATTTTGATGATGTTCTATCTAAAGAAGTCATTATTCCTGAAATTGTAAATTTAATGTAAGCATTTGTGCTAGGTCATGAAAGGCAATTCTTAGATTGACTTTGGTTGCTCCCATTATTATGCCCTTATATTGTTTGTTTTTGACACACTATTTATGTTTTCTGGTGTCCTACAATCATGCATTTACTTGCTTTCATTGAGACTCAGGATGTTGTTTTTAGTCCACTTGTCAGGATTGATCTTGATATTTTATGCCAGCACTTCCATTTGTTTAGAGTAACTGCAGACTCTTGAATCAGCAGAATACATGTGTAGGATCATCAGTGACAAACAGTGCACATAGCCTTACCTAGATGGAATTAACAACAGTGTAGCAGAAACTCTGGAGGATGAAACTCGTAAATGTTTTATATTGCAGTGTTCCCCATTGATTGAGCAATATCCTTCCTGTTCCACAGATGTAAGGTTAACTAATTGTGCCAAGTGCCTACTATTCAAAATCCTGAGTTTTTGAGTAGAATTTTTTATCTACCATGTAATATACATTCCTACTCAGATTAGTGTTTCCTTTAGGTGCATTTGCAAAAAGTGGTCAATACCATTTACTAGAGCTGTTAACATAAACATGGATGGAACATGCATTCCATCTCCATCATTCAGTTATCCTGCTTGCCCTGTAATTTTAAATAAGCATTTGCTTCTTGAGGCATCTGTTTTTTGGAAATTAAATAGAGTTTTATGAATTTTTCCATTGCTGCCCTTCTTCAAATGGCAATTTGGGCATTCAGTGGCATTTGGCAACTCTACAGTGGGCCAATGCATTGTTTTAGTGGACATTTAAGCACATCTTAAGTTAGATGGTCCAAGAAGGTAGTTGAGATCTCATTTGGAAAGTCATTGATTAATAACGAAGAAATGAAATTTTCAAACAACTGAGGGTCTGGGATCTAATTTCCTGATATGGTCATTACTGAATGTAACGTATTTGATTTATGTGGTCAAGTGCAATATACTGACGCACGACACACACACTTGGTTTCTTTTTTTATTAATTTAAACTCAATCATCAAAATTATATTATTTGGAATTTTTATGAGAATTTTGTCATTACAACATGTAGTTACAACAGAATCCAATGAATTGAGTGGACATTTGGCAGCCCCAAAATTTAGTAGATGAAGAAGTACTACTATGGCCCACATAGACTGTAGTGGTCTGATTTTTTGTCTTCCCTTGGCCCATTGCGCTCTGGGGGGCGTTTAGAAGCAGAAGTCAACCTAAAAAGATGCTAACCTTGATAAGTCAAAAATCTTGATGAGTCACACAAACTCTTGTTTCCTCTTGCAGTTTGACTTATTGAGGCTGAACTGTATATTATTTTCATGTTGCAGAATGTATTTAGATTAGTAATAAACCTTCAGAGCCACAGTAATGATGATTGAGACCAGAATTGAAGATTGACTGGATTAAACAACCATACCACATGGATGCCACCATAGAGATTATAGGACTAGAGAGCTCGCTATGTCACGTGATAAGGGTCAATAATGTTAATTCAAAATGTTAGCGTAGTTAGGCAAAAGATCACACGGAAAGTCTGTTCGCATTGAATAAGTTTGACAAACGTTTGAAATATGATTAATAGGAATGTATATTGGAAATAGATAATTATTTCCGTAATATTAACCTCTTGTGCTGTGTACAATTATACACGTAGATAGCCGAAAACACCAGGAACAGATGAAATCCATATGTTTGTCTCATTGCACCAGTTAGTGCCTAACTCATACAAGGTTGAAGAAATCAAGGTAGAGGGGGAATAAGTTGATAGAGCTTTATTGTTCGGTTATATTGAGGATTACTGGGTGATTATTTAATGACAAAGGCATGTACATACAAGGCCACTGCAAGGATTTTGGTGAGTTGCTTTTCTGTTGTAACATCCCTCCCCTAGGGAAAACCTGGAATTTTCTTGCATATTCAGAATGTATAGAAGGAGGGCTATCATATGGTATATGATTTCTTTATATTTAGAGATTATCAAACTCTTAATATCTGCCTGGATCGTTGGCAAGGAATGCTTTTGAGGATATGGCTATTTTTAAAATCACATAAATGAAGCAGTTGAAATTAATGGCTATCCAGTGATATACAATTGGGAGGGTATGATGCTCCCAAAATGTAAGAAAAGTATCTAGGCACATCTCTGTGGCAATGTACTACAAATCTTTATGAGATTCGGGGAAAGGATATCCTAACTTCAGGATACAAGTTCAAGACATCATGCTAGGAGGCCACTTCACAAAGTGAAAGTGGCTGCCCAAACTCTTTGCTTCTCATTAGCCACAGCAATTAATTGTCTTGGGTGCTGAAGCAATAGTTTAGGGAAAGTAACTCAATAACTGAACTTATCATGATATTCAATTTATCCAGTGTAGTCAATTAAAATAGCAAATATTGGAAAGCCATGAAAGCACTTGTGACACCATAGAATCTTCAAAGAAAAGATTTGTTAATAACTATAAATATAAATAAAAAGTCATGTTAATAATTATATTATATATATATATATATATATATATATATATATATATATATATATATATTATAAATACTGTTGGAAAGAAAGTAATTGATGGTATCTGAAAAGCATTTAGGAGGTGGTAGATGAGCTTGCCTCATCGTCCAGGGAAGTACCACCACTCTATCTATTGGTGCCTTTAGTGACTTTGTCTCTTTCAGAACTAGGATAGAGATTCCAGGTTGTTTGGTTTGTAAGGTTACTGTGATTAGTTTCAGAGGGAAGCTGTTGGAAATGGTGGACTGCAGGCCTGCTGCCAGATAGTACAGAGGCCCGAACCCATTGGTAGTGCTTTGGGAGGCTGCCTCATCAGCTGGTGTATAATCTCAGGCTGACTGCTATGCCAGTTCACGACTGGAGCCACTCCTAGCTCGCAGTTCCGGGGGGCCCTTCTGAGGCCACAGGATAGCTATGGGACTTTCATAGGCTCACTGACAAATGTTGCTTCTATCACTTTGACCGACCGAATCATCACTTTCTCATTTTGTATTCATACTACGCCTCTCACTCACATAGATATTAGCTCCACTGCAGTTACCAATGTGGCACATTTGAAACTCTTTTCCATCTCATTTTGCAATATTTGTGGACTATCCTCCATTCTTAACTCTGTAGACCAATATCTCCAGCCCTCTAAGCCTCATGCACTCTTCCTCACTGAAACTAAAATCAAACCACTGGACCGAAATGACAACTCCATTCTCTGACCTCATCTAAAGTGCCCTGGATATGAGCTTTTCTCCTCTTTCTTCCCAAATGATAGTGTTTGTGCATATGTCCGCGCTGATGTACAAAGTTCTGGTCGACCTCAATTTGACCTTGTTAATCCTGGTTTTCAACTCATCTGGATGAAAATTTCCCTACCTCACACTTCAAACTTCATTGCACCCTATACCACTCACCTAACTGAACTAACCATGAACCTCTATTTGACCATCTATCAAAGACAATTGACACAATTACTCTTCAATATTCATGCTCTGAAATCACAGTCCTTGGTGATTTCAATGTCTACAATCTGAACTAGCTTACCCACTCTCCACATATCAGTAGCCCTGCTGGTTGTGATGCATAGGACTTTGCTATTGTGAATGACCTGTTACAATTGATATCAGAACCAACACGTATCCCTGATCACTCAGGGGACAAAGCTAATACACTTGATCTCTTTCTTACATCAAATCCAGACATTTACTCTAACCCTATTCTATATTCTCCTCTTTGTAACTCTGACCACTACCTTATCACATTACAGCATAACTCTGTCTCCCACCAAGATAGATCTTCCTCTTTGCAAAAAGTTTTCCACTATATCAAAGCTGACTGGGACTCTCTTTGACACTTTTTTGCTGCTTATCCCTGGTATTCTAGCTTCGATCCTTCCTCTTTTGTCACCTTCATCACTATCGCAATTCAACCTGGTATGGATCTTTTTATTCCATCTTCCTATAAACCTGGCAAAAGTCATCTCCAAAGTGGTTCATTTCACAATGTGCAAAAGCTGTCAAACATAAAAACCACCGCTTTCAACAATGGAAACTACACCAAACTCCACATTCAAGAACTTTATTTGTACATGCTCGTAACCTATGCTTCAAAACCATAATCATGCCAAGTCCTCTTTTGTCAAACGCATCAACAATAAAATTGCTTCATATCAAACAGGATCTCCCTCCTTGTGGCCCTTAGCCAAAGTTGTCTCACAAAACTTTTGCCATTCTTCTTTTCCGCATCTAAAGCACAACTCTGGCTCATCTTCATGTACTCTTTCCTCTAAAGCTAACCTTTTGCATAAACCTTTGCTTCCAATTCCAATCTTGATGACCAAGATTTTCAAGCTTCTCTCTACCCCACATCCACCATCACAATGTCCCCTATTAAGTTCTCTACACGCAAGGTCCAGAAATTCCTTCTTCAGCTTTCTTTCTCATCATCAATATAGGTTTCAACAAGCCAGATCCACCGGTGACCTTCTAGCCTATGCTGTTCATGCTTGGTCCTCTGCTCTAGAATCCTACGGTGAGAGTAGAGTGATCTCTTTTGATATTTGATTTGATTCGCCTTTGATTGCGTCTGGCACAAAGGTCTTCTTGCTAAGCTGCCAATGTTTGGTCTTCACCACCCCAGCATTAAGTGAGCTTTCTATCTGATAGGTCAGTTGCAATTAGGGTCGATGGCTACCTCTCTAATCCTCATTCTATCAACTCAGGTGTACCTGAGGGCTCTGTTATCTTGCCTGTTCTGTTCATCCTCTTCATAGATGACCTGCTTTCCTCTACATCTTCCTGTATTTTCTTCTTTACCGATGACACTTATTTAAGTTCATCTTTTTCATCCAATCCTCAATACCTTGCCTATTCTAATATTTCACCATATCGGAACACTTCAGCCTCACATCTCACCAATGACTTGACAAATGTAGAGAAGTGGGGGTAGTGACAACCTTGTTAAGTTCAATGAAGAAAAGACAAAACAGGTTGTCATATCACGTAGACATCACCAAAATTTCCCTCTGTTTTCATGAACGGCCATAAACTGGGCATTTCATCTTCAATCACTCATCTTGGTCGTTCTATTTCATCTAATCTCTCTTGGAAACCCCATATCAATTCCATTGCAAAGCATGCATCTCAGAAACTTGGCTTTCTTTCCAGAGCCCTTGGTTACTTCTCACCTTCTCAACTACTAACTATATACAAATCCCAAATTCATCCTTCTCTGGATTATTGCTCTCACCTCTGGTGTGGTGCTACTAAGTCTTCTCTCCATCTTCTTGACAGAGTCCAGTCTAAAGCTATCTGTCTCATCAACAGTCCAAACCTCACTAATTCTCTACAGCCTCTCTCCCATCATCGTCTTGTTGCAGATCTTTCCATTTTCTACCGCTATTTCCATGGATATTGCTCTCAGGAGGTCAAGAATATTATTCCTGATCCAATGAGGCGTGTTGGAACCACCAGAAGCTCGACCTATTCACACCCTTTCCAAATTACACTACCTAATCCATGAACTCTATCTCACAAATCTTTCATTCCTAGAACTTCTCAACTGTAGAACTCATTGCCACCCACTAGTTTCCCTGAATCGTACAGTTTGTCGTCTTTTAAATCTAACATTAACAAACTTGATCTTGTCTCCCTTTCTACTTAAACTTCCCCATATTTTCTGAGTTTATCTTTTGTCGGGGCTTTGATATAGGCCCTACAGTCTTTCCCCGACATTTCTTACTGAAAAGAAAAAAAATTACTATTGGCTTTGGTGCATCAGAACAGCCCATTTTTGCTATCACAGAAAGGTTGTTGTCCAGAAGTAAGTCTGCTTTTGAGTATGCTTTTATATACACATTTCTTGAAGGCCTCTGGAAGTGGCTTACAGCAAGATTCAAAGAGATGATAGTTAGAATGCTACTCCCAATCCTTGGAAGCTGAAGTGGATTTTTAGCGCATAGTCCCAGAATAAGGGCATAGAGATATTAAGACAGTGCTAGCTGCGTTATAGAGACTATCCATTCTCCTCAGAATTTTTCATTTTGTGTTAATTATAACTTGAAAGCTGTTTTGGATTCAAATACCATCTTCAAGAGTGATGATCCGTTGTGCACAAATGGCTTGATCTCACATTCATAAAAAGAAACTTAAATGTTCATAATCTGTTGCATAACTCTATGAACCAGTTGATAAAAATCACATCGTTTAAGCTTCTGCATTACTATTCAAGTTCTAGTGAAAGCTCTCTTTGAAACAAAGAATCTTCATTCTTTTACTGGCACAACGCTCCATTGAAAGCCATGTTCTTGTTTCAAGTCTACGAGGTGGCCATGTAACAATATTGATAGAGTGTGTTGCAGAATTGTATTAACAATCGTTTCTCACAGTCTCGGCAGAATTTACGCTGACCACGTTATAAGACAAAGTACACCTAGGAGACATACTCACAAGCCAATATTTATTGTATAATATACAATATTGACAGGAGATGTCTTTACGTTTTTTTATTATTTCTATCACACATAGACCGATAAATAGAACAGACACTTTAAGCTCTTACAGGCCTTAAACTCGTTGCTGAGAAGGCATAGTTAGCTACTACTTTGAAAAGCTGTTTAATTTGAAAACTATTGGCTACTAAGTGAATCTTAGCCATACTCTTTAACCTTCATAACTGTTTGTTTTAAGTATAGAACGTAAATACCTTCCACATTTGAGGAAACTTAATAAGGTATCCACAACAACACAGCAACAATGCTTAATATTTGAGCCACCATGGTTAAGTCTGTGGCTAACAAACACAAAGGTTTCTCCAAAAAAGCATGAAAAACTCTTAGTCTCTCTCCAAAGCCATAATGTATTTATAATATCCGTGAAATAAGCAGTGGAAACACGATTTATTTCCTTTTTGCCTTTAGTGTACACCAACTTTCTGCCTAACTAGGGCGCCAGTACGGATTTGCATGGCAGGCCACTGTTTTGTATACAATGGGATTAGCCAGTCAGTGCTCTAGTTCTATTAACACTATGGATGCAACAGAGCTCATGATAGCTTCAGGCAGCAAGGATGTAGTCAGGCTGAGGATGATTTAGACCAGTGGTCTTCAACCTGGGCGATACCGCCCTCTAGTGGGCGATTTCAGATTTCGGGTAGGCGGTAGAATAAATTAATTTTATATCAAAAACATCCAAAATATGTATCTTTACCATAACGCACCAAATCCTTTACTGGAAACCGATGAAACAAAATGTCACTATCCGCAGTTTTCCATGCAGCTGCACGGCTCGCACGGAATTAGGGAAATTCGACGAGGCCCGGTGGCAGTCAGCACTCATTATTAAATCAATGATCTGTTGTCATAGATAAATTAGGGAAGATTGTCAATCAGTAGCGAAGCGCATAACGTTGTCTGAATGAATAAAGCGCCTATAGTTAATTTATGTCAGTGTTCGTCTCGGTACACTAGTGATTCTGTGTTACCTTCCTTCGTCGTGTGGTGCTGTGCTTGACAATATTTGTAATATTTTCATATTGCTGGATTGTGACAATATTTTGTGCTGCGTATTTTACACCTACCATGTCTCAAAAGAAGAAATATGTTCGGGGCTATTTCCCAGAGTATCTGAAGTTCGGTTTCATCGAATCTACTACAAACAAGCAACTTCCAATGTGTTTACTGTGTCATAAGACATTTTCTACCGAAGCGATGAAGCCAAGTCGATTGCGATAACATCTTGTTAAAATGCACCCAAACGATGAAAGTAAGCCCATTGACTATTTTCAAGACTTTTATCAAAGATTCACGAGTCATTCTACAATAACTGCATTATTTAAAACTCAAAATTCAAGTAATCAAGATGGTTTAAAGGCAGCCTACCATATATCTCAATTAATTGCAGTGTGGTAAAAGCCGTAACATCGTAGAAAGGTTAATAATACCTTCTATTAGAAATTTCATCTCAACAGTAATGCATCAGGATCCATCCAAGGTTTTGAAAACATTACCTCTTAGTAATACCTCGGTCAGCCGACGTATTGATGAAATGGCAGCTAATGTTGAAGATGAACTTGTAGTTATTCTCCGAAACATTTTATTCTCAATACAGTTGGATGAGTCTACCACTGTAGATAATAATGCAATATTGATGGCATATGGACGGTACTTTGATGAAGACACAATTTTACAAGAAGAAATGTTATTTACTTCAAATCTTATTACAAATACAAAAGGATTATCAATATTTACTGCTGTAAAATCGTACTTAGAGAAAAATGATATACCCATGCACAACATTGTTGCATGTGCTACCGATGGAGCCCCATCAATGATGGGCGATACCGTGGTTTTGCGTTTTTGAAGGAGGTGCCATATGTCCTATATATTCATTGTGTGATACATAGGCAACATCTTGTGGGAAAACATTAGAGCACAAGACTTCATGAATCATTAAATGTGATAATTAAGACTATAACTATAATTAAGTCGAATGCCAAAAATGATAGAATGTTTCGGCAGCTGTGCCAGGATAATAATGAGCAATTTATTCGGCTACTGTTATACACAGAAGTTCGTTGGCTTTCAAAGGGTACATGCTTGACTTGTTTTGCTGAATTGTATGATAGCATTGTTCAGTTTCTTGAGAGTGAACACGAGATTGGTCCCTGCACCCAATTAAAAGCAATCAAACATGAAGCCTTTTACTTACATGGATTTTTAAAAAATTCAATGAAATAAATCTAAAGCTTCAAGGAACCGACGTAACACTGATCACCTGTAAGGATGCATTGACATTATTCATAAAAAAAACTTGATATTTTCCGTCATAATCTCTTGCAAGGAGAATTTCATCAATTCCCAGAACTTTTAACAGTAAAAAGCCACGTAACACCAGAGGACATTGAAAGATTCGGCAATCATCTCAGTGAACTGAAATTAGATATGGAAAAACGATTTTGTGATATTTTGAACTTGAAAGTGTATGACTGGATGATAAATCCTTTTACTGCAAATGCTTCCAATGTTGATGTAACATTCCAAGAGGGGCTATTAGAAATGCAGTTTGATGATGAAAGCAAAACTAATTATAATAATGGTGAATACCAGAATCTCTGGCAAAATAAGAAAATGTCAGGCTGTTATCCAAATATGTGGAAAGTGGTAAGGAATTTGTCGCTGCCTTTCCCTACGTCATATTTGGTGGAATCAGGCTTCAGTGCCGTGAACAATATCATCACCAAACATAGAAATCGCCTAAGAATCAATGAAAGGGGAGATCTCCGGTTGCTGTTGACAAAAATTTAACCAGACATTGAATATTAGTCTCACAGCATCAAGCTCAAGGATCTCATTAAACCATATTAACCCGTGTCAGTTTTAGGTAACGGTAAATAAAATGCACTATTCATACTTTTTATGCTTTGATTCTAAATTTTTATTTTTGCTGCTTGATATTCAGTTTCATATGTCAAATTGAATATTGTTTAATATGCTGAAAACAAAGCTTAAAATGTGAGTTTAAAACAAGCTAATTCTAAAAGATATTGTATTGAATACTTCATTTATTAATTGTATGAGTATATTTTGTATAGAACTTTTCACTTTTATGGCATATGTCACAAATCATACAGCCAGTTTAAAAAAGGAATTTCAATCCATTACATTGTTTTACCTGTTTTATGTAATGTATTTACTTTCGGGATCAAGGTGTATCAATGATGGGGGGCTTTTTTGATCAAATGTTAGTGGGCGGTGAGAAATTATACTTTTCCAGAACTTACAAAAATGGGCGGTACATGGGAAAAGGTTGAAAACCACTGATTTAGACTGTAGTGATTTTCACACAGACATAAAGTGCAAACTCCAATTTTTATCTGAGCTACTATCGAGTTTCTATTTGAAGTTTTCATGATATATTCAAGAATTTTTATGTGCTCCACCCCAAATGCAGAATAGAATAAGGGCCACTGCTGTAGCATAAACAGAGCCAGGGCGAATGTATCATAAGGATGCAGTGGGCTAAATCATTTACTCTATACTCAAACAGCTATCTCAATTTGAGCAGTCAACCCTATGAAATATGTAGAAAATTTCTTAGAGACCCTAAAATCTGCTAAATCATTGTTTAAAAGAAACTTAATTCCAAATTTGGCTTTTTCATCCCAGAACTGATCAGAAAATGTGTATGTATGGGCAATTTTACTGGTATCTGTGAAAGGCCCCTACTGGGGCAAAAGTGAATATGGTGGGGACAAGGGGTTCAGTTCTATGCAACTATTAAGGGAGTGATCTCCTAATCAGTTGTGTATCTTGTTTGATTCAAATACATGAGTTTTGCATAGATTCTGCATGGGAAAAATTGAACCAATTTAGGGAAGAAATGTGCCTATATCTCAGAAGCACCCCTGTATGCCTGAACCTACCAACTACTTATGGATTCAGTACAAAAACAATGGCTTTGAGCTGTGGATCAAAGGAAGGAACCTATTGGTTCAGCATGATACATACACTCCTTGTTGTAAGAATATGACAGGTTTTGCTAAGTCTCATTTTTTTTAAATTTCTTCGATTTTGAGCCTAAGACTCTTAAAGAAATATCCGTATTCTTATAAAAAAATGCAGTCCTAAAGCTCTTTGTGACTAGTTTGTTCAGTTGCCTCAGGCCTACCAGCCCTTAGCAGAATGAAGGTCCTATAACCCCTGTCAATGTGATTATATTATAACAAATTGGTTCACGTACTGCCCAAAAACGTTTTTCTACATACCAAGGATTAAAGCTTATGTGACACATTATGGACTGCTAAGATCTCCTTCTTGCAAGCTCTGAGGGAACAGAAAAGCACCAACTTCGATCCTTTGTTTTGATACTTTGCATAGTCAATAGCAAAGTGAATGTTGACCATGGCAATGTAGTATTAAAAAGCTATTGCTAGAATGCAAAAAGCCTTACTCAATTTCAAATTGAGCTGAATGAGTAACAAGCCAAGATAAGTATATTTTTGCAATACAGAGCTATGGGTGAGGGTGAATGTTGTGTTTTTACCCACCAGTGGGTTCATGTGAGAAAGAATGTAATGGAGGATGAAGTTGTATACATTAGAATGGGCCTTTGCAAATGATTTTAAGGGCATAAAAGTTATTTGTAGGAGCTTTGCTCCCAGGTACCCTTCTTCTTTCCCTTCCTTGGGTAGACATGTTGTGAGGCCAATTTGACTTCATAATAGCGAGACCAGTAAGCCTTCCGCAGTATATTGCCATTACTGAATGTGACAAGCAGTATTTGAAGTAAATATCCTTTTGAAAAATGTTTTGGCCTTACCTTTTTCATGGATTCCGCCACTCTCTTTGAAAACCCCTAGTTTTACACCTGATTTATCATTTTACCATTTCATTTTATTTATGCTGAATTTGGCTCTGTTCCCTATTTTGTCTGGTTCCTGTCATTGACCCAATTTTTGTTTCATTTCTCTCTTGCTTTGAACTTTGACCATTGTTCACAATGATTATCGAATCATTGTTTTATCTCCTTTTAGGGTATTCAAGGCACTGACATTGCCAAGGAGGCATCTGATATCATACTAACTGATGACAACTTTCATAGTATTGTCCAAGCTGTGAAATGGGGCCGAAACGTGTATGATAGTATTTCCAAGTTTATTCAATTCCAATTGACTGTCAATCTAGTTGCAATTACTACAGCCATAGTTGGAGCCATTGTTGTTAATGTAAGTTTGTTATCTTCTACTATATCATCTTCAATTTTGACAATGTAGTGATATATGTTTTTTTTATGTCTTCCAGGTATTCGCTTATACTATTTAATTTCTAACTGTTGTTTTGTTTCCTTCATTCATTTCTTCATTGCATAGTTTGATTGACTCTCATTGACTTTTACTTTTTCAATAATGATTGTACTCTTTCATCAGTGAAGTTTTTTCTATTTTAGAAAAGCCCACTGACTGCCACTCAACTTTTGTGGGTGAATTTGATTATGGATTCATTTGCATCTTTAGCATTAGCTACTGAACAGCCAACTGATGCTTTGCTTGAGCGCAAGCCTTATGGTCGAACAAAGCCTCTTGTCTCTTTGTCTATGATGCGTCATATTCTAGGTCATAGCTTCTATCAACTCATTGTCATGTTTGTTCTAACCTTTCATGGCCATGTGCTATTTGATATTCCATATGGATTTGGTTTACCACATAGTGCTCCACCAACCCAACATTTGACAATGGTATTTAATACCTTTGTGATGATGCAAATTTTCAATGAAATAAACTCAAGGAAAGTTCATGGTGAGAGGAATGTTTTCTCAGGAATACTTAGAAATCATCTCTTTTTGGCTATCCTCTTTGGGACAGTAGCCGTTCAGGTAATTTCTACTACGTTTCTTCCTCTTATGCTATTCAATATGCCTGCTGATCGCGGACATAATCAGCAAATTAGCCTTAGAAAAACAAGGAGTTCCCCCACTTGCCCACATAGATTGATGACATCACATATTACTGCAAAGGACCATATGACCCCCTGAAGGGTTTGCCTGGATTGCAAAGCAAAATTATTAGCGAAATTTGGGACAAATGATTGTGAAAAACTAATTGCACACCTACACTAGGCTACATGGTTCAATAAAAGAAGGAAGGAATTTAGAACTGTGTAGCCTAGCTTAGACTTGCGGTCATTTTTTGACAATCATTTCTCGCAAAGTTTGCTAGCAATGTTGCTTTGCAATCCAGCCATGCCCCTCAGGGGGTCACTTTGTCCTTCACAACAACATGTGATTTCTTCAATCCATCACCATGCTTGGAAGGGTGTCATGTGCTCCTTCACAGTTTCATGTGTTGTTGTCCATCCAAAATCTTCTCAGCATGAACAGGCAAATGGAGTTATGTCTTGTCTTTCCAAGGCTAATTTGTGGATGTGTCAGGTGGTGGGATTGCCCGCCCGTAGCAGGCACCCTTTTAGAAACCTAGTCACATCATTCTCTTGCAAGCAAGGTATATACTATATCCTGTCAACAAAGTAAAATTCTTAGAAAACTAATGTGATGATTTGGAACTGTTGACACAATGGTTAAACTCAGCAATACCATGCAATTCTTGTCTTCATTCCATTGAAACTTTCATATGAAAATAAATACTAATCACTGTGTAAGACTACAATGTGAAAGCAAGGCAGAGAACTATCAAATGACACCTAGTGATTTACTTTACCATGGTAGATAAACACAGTTCACAAAGCAAATAATTATGACATGCATAATCTGTTATACATTGTATAAATGTGTTCAAATGTAGGACAGCTAATATAAGTAGGAATGGAATCAGATCCCAATAGTTAGGAGCATAAAAGGTATCTAGATGTCCTTAAATAGCAAGTCCTCTAGAAAATATAGAATCTACAGTCCTTCCATCATACTGTAGAGACTAAAAGGAAAGAGTAAAATGGACTTATGCAATGTCATTCATTGCATTAAAGCACTTAACATAGATACCACTGTCCTGCAAGGCAACAGCATGTCTTGTCATTCCTATGGAAAATGAACAAAAGCGGCAGGAATGTCCACAGAAGTCATGCATTGCATACATTGCCTTTGGAAAGTATTTATGAGTATGTTGGCAAATAATTGTTATTGATAATGCCTATGAACTCTAGCACATACCTATGAAAAGGTATTAAATACTAATAAAGGAAAAATTTGACAATAATCAATCGATAACACTGGTCAACAGCCAAAAAAAGCCTAAAGTTTTTCCACTGATTTAAGGTCATTTGATGTGCTTATTCGAAAAATCATATTGGTTTTGCTCAATCAGGTCAACTTTTTGAACTATTCACAAGTGCATATGAAATAAACCATTTAGAGGCCTGGATTTTGGACCAATCAGTGAGTTGGGTTACAGTCTTACTGACCAATCAGAGCTTCTGCAGTAAGGGTATAAATAGCTGGTCTCGCAAACACCAATTATCGGTTTCAGCTCATTTCTCTTAAAGATAGGTGTTCTCTCCAGCTTCAAAAAATGGCTTCCACTTCGACTTCAGCCAGAAGTTCTTGTAAAAATATACCTGACCTCTTCTGTTACATCTGCAGGGAATTCACGCTTGCAGGCAAAAGGAATCAAGTGACATCTTTCATCAAACATGCCTACTATTCTTATTTTGGTATTAAACTTGGTGACCAAGATAAAGTTTGGGCACCACACATTGTGTGCAAATCTTGCACTGAATATCTACGCCTTTGGACCAAGGGGAAGAAGAGTTCTTTAAAGTTTGGAATTCATATGATTTGGAGAGAACCAACAAATCATGTTACAGACTGCTACTTCTGTGCTATTGATTTCACTGGAATTAACAGAAAGAACAGAAGCAGCCTGACATATCCTGATCTTGATGCAGCACGTCGACCTGTGGCTCATTGTGAAGAAATTCCCATACCTGTCTTTAAAGAGTTTCCAGAAACCAGCAATGATGCTTCCTCCAGCTTTTCAGGATATAATTATGATAAAGAAACTCCTTTGAATGATCGTGCTCCACAACCTCTATCACAAAATGAACTGAATGATATAGTTCGTCACCTCAACTTACCGAAGTTTTCTGCTGAGCTTTTGGCATCCAGATTAAAAGAAAAAAATCTTCTTGAAGATAGCGTACGAATCAGTTTCTACCGCAATAGACATCAAGAGTTCCTTCCTTTTTTCTCTGAAGAAAACGACTTGGTATACTGCATAGATATTATTCAGCTTCTGCATAATCTTGGAGTGTCACAATATGAAGCAAAAGATTGGAGACTTTTTATTGATAGCAGCAAAAGATCTTTAGAATGTGTTCTGCTTCACAATGGCAACCAGTTTTCACCTGTCCCTCATGCTCACTCAACTGCACTAAAGGAGAAGTATGAAGCAGTGAAAAACGTGCTTGAAAAAATTTCTTATAATGAACATCAATGGCTTATCTGTGTTGACCTCAAGATGCTAAATTTTTTGTTAGGCCAGCAGTCACGATTTACCAAATACCCATGCTTCCTATTTGTGTGGGATAGCAGAGATACAGCCCAACATTATGAAAGAAAGACTGGCCTGTGAGACAAGAACTGGTACCTTGTAGAGCTGAAAGCATCATCAATAATCCTTTGGTAGATTGTGACAAAATTCTCTTTCCTCCATTGCACATAAAACTTGGCATGATCAAGCAGTTTACCAACGCCTTGGATAAAAATGGTAGCTGCTTTACTTCCTTGTGTTGTACTTTTCCAGGAGTAACTATAGAAAAGCTGAAAGCAGGTATTTTCAATGGACCTCAAATTGGTCAGCTCATAAGGGATCGTAACTTTGAGGAGTCAATGAATCGAACTGAACTAGAAGCATGGAGCTCATTTGTTCTAGTTGTGAAGAACTTTCTTGGCAATAACAAGGCCTTAAACTATGCCGATCTTGTCTCCAATATCCTTATTGCATTTAAAAATCTTCGATGCAATATGAGCATCAAAATTCATTACTTATTTTCGCATAAGGATCGATTTCCTGAGAATCTGGGTTCAATGAGCGATGAACAGGGTGAAAGATTTCACCAGGACATTAAAGAGATGGAATCCAGGTATCAGGGACGTTGGTATGCAGTAATGATGGCTGATTATTGTTGGACTTTGAGGAGAGACCTTCCTACTACCCAATATTCTAGGACTTCAACTAAGCGACAATTTAAGCATTAATTTTTGAACAATTTTTATGTAAAAATAAATATAATTATGTAATGCTAAAGTTACCCCTTTATGGGAATTTTTTATAAGAATTTACTGTTATTATCACAATAAATACATTGTTGTATTTTTATATTTTTTATTTAGATCCTCAAATGGTATGATAAGTATTTAATAATTAGTTTTTAAGGTTATAAGGTTTCAAAAGCAATGCAATTTTGTAAAGATATTGAATATTTTAAAATTCAATTTGTAAAAAGTTTGACCTGCTTGAGTGAAACCAATATGATTCTTGGAATCAGCGTATTGAAATTAGTCTAAATCGGCTGTAAAAACCTAGACTTTTTCAAAAAGTATTTTTTTTGTTGCCCAGTGTAATTAATAACGGTTCATTGATTACTATCCCACTCTAGAGCAAGAAACATGCCATGAGCAATGAGGACAACTCTTAAGTATAGCCTGTCTACTCAAGCTCAAATGTGGGTGTATACATGATAATTCCCATATTGGCATTTGTTTCATACTATCTTCATACAGCATAGCTACTCTGTTAAAAATTGTAAATTCCAAAGAAAGGAATAATTAATAGGTTCCTTTAAACACAAATATGACATGTTGAGATGTACTTGTATGAAAAAGCAAGAAACACATGTCACCTGAAGTACAGGTTGTTCACTGTAAACTGTGTAAAACCTAGTAAATTGTGTACAACAAATAAATGTGTACTGAGTATTCATAGGGTGGACTCCACAGTATTGAGAAGCAAAATTCAAAACCAAGATAATCACAATACTTAAATCCCACTGACCCACTCCCTATCCATGAAATCTAGTATAATCTATTGCTTGGGCACAAATAATTAGTTCATCATGTTGTAATTCATAACCCATCCAGCATTGGACTACAAAGCCAAGATCTTTACACAAAGTTATCCCTAAATAAATCAAATTTCAGAACTCAAGGTTATTCACTTGGGCCTGAATAATTGGTTGATAAAGCCATAATTGAAGACTCATGTAGTATGCTATTTCACACCAAAATCTGTTCAGAAAGTTACCCCTGAATACATAAAAAATCAGAATTCAAGCTTAGCCACTTGAATAAATAAAACCTGAAGGCATAAGCTCTGTCCATTGAGTGTAAATATGTCCTTCGTGGAATGGCCATGGGGCTTAGCTTTTACTGAGTACCGAAATAGTTTACTGAATACCGAAAGTAATGTTGCCAAATTTAAGACAGTATTTTCAAGAAATAATAATGCACTACAATGACTAACACGTGATCCCCCTGGCTAGAATTGAAATATTCGTGAGCACCCCTTGCCGCATGTGTTACTCCTTTAAGGTTAACTTCCAGTTTAAACTAAAATTGTTACACTACAAATATTCTAAGTACTGAACATTAAATGATAGTGATGCACATTGTCTTGATTGAATCTATTATTGTGTAATGTGATACAGTATTGCAAAAAGGATTTCTTTCGCCCCCCAACCCATGATTTCAGTTAGCTTCTAGGCAAAAATAGCCCCAGACTTACGTTAGCTTTTAGGCAATAAAAAGTTTTAAATGCACCAAGAAGTGCTTGTACCCCTGACCTTTTACTGGCCCTATTGGGAGGGACATCAGAGCCTAGGAAGTCAAACAAAAGTAAAAGTGAAATTGGTAAAATGCTAGGTTCAAGTCAAAAATAAATGGGAAAAGACACCTCTTTTGCAAAGAGACTTTTGAGGCATCCAGGCCACATTTTAGGCGGAGAGGCAAAACTGTTATCATTGTGTATAACGAGTGGCCTAGCGCTCTTAATGCAACACAAGTATCATTTAGCTTTCCCTCATTTTTATCGATTGGAATAAGCAATAATATTGGCAATACTGCCGTCTAAATATACAAAGAACTCATAACTGCGTTTGGCGCCATCAAATCAGGGGAGGCAGAGATTCAATACCGCAATTTAGAGCCAACTGAGTACTTGTGATGCAAAAAGACGAAATGTCAATATGGCAACAAGTCAAGAGGTCACCAGTTGAACTGTTCTACAACAGCAAATATGCGAAAAATAATGCAATCACTGCTGCTTAAACACAAAGACAGAGGTCAAAATCACTTAATTGTTTTTAGCTTTGGCTTGTTACTATCGAAAACCAAGTGTTTGGGTGCCTACCTTCCAAGCCGAGGATGACAACTACATAGCACACAGGCAAACAACTCTAGGCGGCACGCAAAATCTAAGCTACAAAGAAAGGAAGTCCTATGAATCTTAGTTGTTAGGAAAGAGTTTACCATTAAAACCATAGTGCCAGCAGCAGTAATAGCTCTTCAAAGAAAGACGCCAAGACCAACAGAATTTAACAGCAACACTGTCCCAATGTCTGTTCTCCATAGGGAAGCGAAAGTGCTGTTTTTTGAAGAGTAAGCAAAGGCAGATGTAATACTGCTTAAAAAGATGAGACAGATCTTCAACTAAACACCACTACAGCCGTCCTGTTTATAATCGAACACAAGAATGGCAAAATATTATGAAAGGTCATACTACTCAAAGAGGAAACTCTGCAGAGGTTGCCAACATTTTACGGCACTAATGCCTTATCCAGCTCTGCTTTTCAAATAACGAAGTTCTTTTAGTGACAGTGAGAAGTAACATAAATAAAGCGATTGTCTTAAAGGATGTGTATTAAGTACATGAGTCTTTAATAGTAGGCTTTAAGCTTGAGAAAATATGCCCCAATACCTTCACAGTTGCCAACAAGGGACCTCTATTCCCTTTCCTATGTTGTTTTCTGGTTTTCCTGACACACGAACTTTCATGTACTTATAGACAGTGCCAGTGTATCTTTTAATCTTTGAGGTTTCTTATGTTGTTACAAACTCCAAAACAGTATTCTATTTTGCATGCAAAAAAGATATACGTCCTAGACGCTTATGTGCGGCCCCTATTTTCTAGATTTGACAATGAAAAATTTTTTAAAGTTCTGGATATAGGGGTGAGGCAAAATGGGCCATTGGGGTAAAATGAATCACTTTCAGTTATTCTTCTATTTCTCCTCACCTATAAAATTTTTTATCAAATGAAGTTTTTGCAGTGGATCACATGCTCCTTCTCTACACATCAAGAGAAATTTATTTTCAGTTCTTATCCATGTCAGTCACCTGTTGAATAGCCATGTAGGATAATTTTGCCTCATTTACACCCAAATATATTCTGGAAACAATTCAAATAGAAAATTCACATTCAAGGTGTCTTTGAAGGTTTTCAAGTGTATTTTCAAAGTGTAATCATTGACAATAAATTATCCATGAATCTTGAAAAGGCTCTGTCTGGTAGCTATCAGATGATCAAGGAAGTACTGTATAATGTTCATATAATCAGATAATGAAGTACTTCTTGGCCCTTTCAACCTGCTGTGGTGTCCGATGTACTTCAACTTCTGACCCTTTTCAGATTCACGCTTGTCTGTGAAGTCAACAACAACTTGGAGATGTTTTGTAGCAGCCCCTTCTCATTGTTATCTGTTTGCAGATCTTTCTATTTTCTTCCGCTATTTTCTCAAACATTGCTCTCTGGAAATCAAGAATATTATTCCCAATCCAATTGGATGTTTTTGAACCACCAGAAGCTCTACCCTATCACTCCCTTTCCTACTCAACTATTGAACACCTTGCCTTCAACTTTCTTCCCCCAATCCTACAATTTGTCTTGTTCTAAAGCTGGCATCAACAAACTTTAGCTTATGTCTATAGTTACTCAATCTTTTTCCCTTTTCTTAATATTCTATTTGTCGGAATTTGTTATTGTCCCCAACATCTGTCCCAAACAGTACCAACTAAAAAGAGATTGTTTTTAGATTGGCACAAAATGCTTGCTGAACCTTGACAGACGGCAATCCTATAGTCTAGTATAGTGAATTCTAGCCCTGCTCAAAAGGGTTGTCAGTATAACATGCTTCAACTGTTATTCTCCATGCTTCCCTGTGAACCGCTTTGATTGAAATACATAACTTGCATGCAGAGACCTAGGAACTGGGGGCGTGGGGGTGAAACACCTCCCAACTCTGGAGCTTGAGAAGATTCATGGAAAAGTATGCCATAACATCATTCAAATGAGATGATTTTTGAAGAGTTGATGGCCACATAATATTTGTACAGCAGTTGAAAGTAGGTATAGTCTTAGGAATTGTTTACTGTATTTGTAAAAATCAATATTGAAATAGTGTTTTCCAGCCATCTGAAAACCTTTATTATGTAACTTTTTTCTCCAGGCCCAGCCATCATTGGCCCTATAATAGATACAATAGAATGTATAGCAGATTGAAAGCTTTCGATAGCCATCCTTGCCTCTTCTGCCCCTACTGCCTGTAAGCAGCCAAAGAGCATTGCTTTAAGAAATTGGAATGAATAGTGATTGGTGACAATAGAACTACTACTAACCAAGTAAATTCCACTTTACACCTACCCAACCATAGGGCTCTCATGATGTCCCTGTTTGCATGGGAAAGTTTTCTATACAAGGTTCCAATAACGTCTGTCAGAACAGTACTGCATCATAAAGGATTTTCACCTTATTTCTCCACTCTTAGTTCGCATGGGATTTCTCCTTCCTTGCCATGTTCTGTTTTCACATTTCTCATCATTGTCTCATGTAATGGTAGAACCACTTATCTTGGATATAAATTGGCACTGCCAGAACAGGTTGTGGGCATTTCTAAGGCAGCTTCAAAGAGTGCAATGATGTTTTCTTCATAAATATATATATATATATATATATATATAT
>WIPJ01002644.1:72009-89628 GCA_018155075.1 Cassiopea andromeda | reverse complement strand
GCTGGGTCAGCATTGCTGGGTCAGCATTGCTGGGTCAGCATTGCTGGGTCAGCATTGCTGGGTCAGCATTGCTGGGTCAGCATTGCTGGGTCAGCATTGCTGGGTCAGCATTGCTGGGTCAGCATTGCTGGGTCAGCATTGCTGGGTCAGCATTGCTGGGTCAGCATTGCTGGGTCAGCATTGCTGGGTCAGCATTGCTGGGTCGGCAAATCTAATGAACTGGGAGGGGGTTGGAGGAAAATTTTTCATATTATCAATAGCTATGATTAGGTCTCACAAGTCGTTTGAGCTGTAGACAAAGCGAAAGAATTGTTTTCACAACATGAGCCAATGTGGGGAGATATTTATTCAGGACTCAAGAGCATTTAGCTATCAGTGAATATTTGAGTCGTTTTATTACTATTCAAAGGTCT
The DNA here is from genome assembly GCA_018155075.1 of Cassiopea andromeda. NCBI lineage: Eukaryota > Metazoa > Cnidaria > Scyphozoa > Rhizostomeae > Cassiopeidae > Cassiopea > Cassiopea andromeda. The sequence goes on along the minus strand of WIPJ01002644.1, from coordinate 89,215 downwards.
GTGAAACAACTGAATTGCCGAGTGTTCGGCCTTCGGTTGGCAACTCTACTTGTCACAGAACAACAACTCCTTTAAAAAATTAGTTTGAGATATGCACATGCAGTTCCCCTCACAACAGAAACAGAAAAAAGCTTAGAACAATCAATGGCATTTAATTGCAGAACAGTCATTTTGACTGTATGCAACGTTTAAATGAAGCTCCTTTACAGCTTGCAATCGCTGACAATTAATTCCTCCCATCTAGAAGTTCACAATAATGCAACCTCACAGCAAAATTTACTGTCATCATGTAGAAAGCAATGCTAAAATAGCTTAACAGCCTTGCAAGCATCTTTAAGTAGCTGGGGCTCCAGAAAATGTTTACTTGAGAAGTTGAAGCTATTAGAACAGGGGACCAGAAGCAAAGTGATTTACTTCACTGCATAGAAAATTTCTAACTTTACCAACCCTTGCAGGTGAACGCAAAACTCACACAGGCATATTACGGTGTCCTTGTCTAGCCGGCTAGCGCAATTAGCAGCATATAGACATCATGATATAGAAGTAGTTAGGTTTGGAAAGACAACCAGGAAGCAAAGGAGAGTGAAATTACATTATTTCAATTAACTACAACTGTCATGAAAGATAAATAATAATTAGCAAATAAGAGAGCTATATCACGTGAACTATAGCATATTCATGCCAACACAAAGAAGTATAGAAATGTTTGAAGTATTCATATAAATATTCAGTCCAGTGCAGTGCAGACAACTCCTGCAACTATTTCTAATGGCTATAGTAGGACATAGCCTCAAAACATAGAACAATTCCTCGGACATAGACGATTGTTAGACAGTATGAGCATTATTTAGAAATATATTAAAGCTGATCTATGCTGAGGCAACAGTATTATCAATTGGTGAGACAGCAGAGTTAGAGTACCACCAATATAAAGTCATCATGAAAATAAAGGACAGTCAATCTAAATATTATCAATCATACATTCACCAGTTCTCAGATTAGTGAATGCATTTGAGTCTTACTTTTGGCAGTACGCAAATTCTCTAATAAATACAGTATCTAGATGTAGAGTCCCTTCTATCACATGAAGCTGTACACAACATTAACCATGGATTCTAGAGTGGATTTCTGTCACGTCCCACATTCCATAGTAAGACTATATCAATAAGGCGCTCGTTTGCCTAGTGGATGAGGAAGCATCTGTTTTAATCCTGTATACAAATAAATGAAAGGTTCAAAATTCTAACATAGTAGTCATTTATTGACGTTTATTTCTCTGGAAGTACAGCCTTGTGTCACTTGAGCGAAGGTAGACAGCATAATGACTTGGTAGATTGTCATAAAAGCAACTCACCACCGTGGGACAGCCAAGCAGGCCATTGAGCCCTTCCACGCCATTTAGGAGTGTGGTAGTCCTTGGATGGTATTTACACAGCAAGAGGAAGTGCAGCCCCAAAGCTGAATAATTAACTAAAGCAACTCACTTCAAACAGCAAGCAGCGAACACCGCAAAGCAGCAACATTGCCATTTGTATTAGGAAGCGTGAATAAGCCAGCACTAATTGCTATTATTCACAGAACAGGGACTCCTTTGAAAGTGAGCTTGGCATATCCAAATGCATGTACAGCAACATCAATGTCCACATCGTCATGACAGCACAATTGAGCGAAGACAAATTAATTGCAGAGCCTGGAATCCTTTCAAAGCAAAATTGCCATTATTCACAGCCCTTGCAAAAAGAACAACAAAGAAAATTGACAGACAATAATGTCCAAAGAAATCCATTGCATAAAATTCCCAGACATAGGAACGCTGCTGAAAAATGGGGTAGAGATCTTCCAGGCAAAGCGGCAGATTGCAGGACAGTCTCACCTTCCGGGACCCGGACCCGGATCCTATTCCGTACATACATACTAAATGAATGACCCCATTCTTAAGCTGATATGACATTATTTAGAGCATTCATAAATGGTTTCCATTAAGTAAAGTTTAAATTCAGTATTTCGTGTAGGAAGATTAATCACAAGAAAATAGCATATGGAGAATTGTAAATAACAAATAGCTCCATGTTTTAAAGCTATTTTAAGGTTCTGTAAGCAAAGTCCAGTTTCACAATTCCAATATGCTGATCAAAAATATCCAGCAAAGCAGATTCAGTCACAGAATCTTGCTCAGAGCAGCACAGTACAATTGCTGTACTGAATTGCTGCTTGTTTTATAGGTCAACTTATCTTTTAATGTGTGCTTCAATACCTAGGCCTGTTTTTCAACCAGCTTCTTTATAAAGGTGGGCCAAGTTTCATGAAAGAATGGTTTTGACATCTTATTTTCAAAATTTTTCTTGCCCTATCTCATTCTCCTATCTCTATAGCTATTTAAATATTTGTAGGCACTGCTTGTGGAATTCACTGGGCAGTTCTTCGCAGTAAAAGGACTGACTGCAGAGCAGTGGCTTTGGTGTGTATTCTTTGGTTTCACGGAGCTCATTTGGGGTCAGGTTGTATTAAGCATTCCAAAGGCATTCCTTTCTAGTAGACTGAAATTTTTCAAGAAAGGTATTCCTGCCAAAGTTGTGATTTCACCAGAAGCAAGTGAAAGCTCAGGGCGAGTTTTGTGGTTAAGAGGTCTCACCCGCTTACAATACCAGGTAATACACTGTTGATATAATTTTGCTTTTATTATCTTGAAGGTAAATTATCTACATCATGTACATCATAGGAGCATTTGCTAGGTTTGGAAGTACACGCATACTCCAGAAGTTTCGGATCCCTTGTGAATGAGGAAAACATCTGGATTAAGCAGGACTTCAGACAAAAGGGAGGGTCAATTTATGAAATATAGATATAAGTAGGAGTTGAAGTAGTGTAACATCCGCTTGAAGCTAATCAAACTTAGAAATTACCAATGACTTCCAGTAATATTTTCATATAGTTTCTTTGTTTTAACGTGAGTTTAAACAAGGAACTTATAAATTTCATGAGGCCCTTCAACAAAAATTTCCTGTGAAAGCAATTGCCAGTTAGTGAAATAGTTATTAGTTCCTCTAGATGTAATGCTCTAGATATAATGCTTTCTATTTCCTTTCTCTCACAAGAGGGTTTTTGCTGAATTTTAGCAAATTCGAGCATCTTTGAAGTCAATATTTGAGGGAAAATCCAAGTAAAATAGTGTCACCTATCAAAAAATCAAGAATAACGAGTATAGTTTAGTACAAAACATATTAGGAGTATGGAAAGTCCTGATCATCCGAACAGCTGGATTAGCCAATGCTGGATTACCTGGAGTATACTTTTTGTTGTCATATCTTGTCATGCTTAGTGATATTCCTTTTTGTAATTGTAGATTCGGGTTGTCAATGCATTCAAAACAGGTATGGATCATAGACAGCGTACTATGAATATTATTTCACCGGCTGTTTTCAACTCACTAGTTGCTCCTGTTGGCAGTGACTTCTCCCCCCCACTGGAAGAACCAGAAACACCATCAGCCACACTTGTTGAAACAGCAGATTCGGTGGATGGTAAGAGCACCTCTAATTGTGTTGCAATTAGCTTTTGAGCATGGCCTACCAGAACATTCTATATCAGTTTCTGTTTATTGTTCATGAACATTTCCAAAAACAGAAGCACCATGTGACCCTTCTATAAATAATTAGCTTATTTGACATATTTTTTGCCACCTGGTTAAAGTAGTAAAGACTTCTTGTAGCACTTAAGCATGCAATTATCCCATACTGAGAAATAGGATGCAACAATTAGTGGCAGTTTTAAGGGATCTACTTTTTTGTGTAAGAGTTGTGTAGTTCTCATTTCATGATAGTACCTACATTGTGGATTCCATTCCTGCATGTGCAAAGCAGCCAATATCTCTAATTTATTTGTCCATTTCACAACCTCTTCAAGCACCACAATAGATATGCTTGCAGGCTCGATATTATTGGAAATAATGCATTTGTTTTGTTATCCCAACAAAGAGGTGTTCCAAAGTAGGGGCTATACGGTGATCATGCCCATGGCTATTTTTCAGAAGCTATTTGTAAGCTTTTGGCTTGTTTGTAAAAATTAGCGTTGTGATCATGGTTTTCGTAATTGTCAGAAGTTTAATTTTGCAAGCTGAAGCAATGTTTTCTTGTGCTCCACCCTGAAGAATTCTTTCAGCAAGCCAAAGTTCCAGCCTTATTGACTTTCCACTTGTACTTCCGAACCATCTTTTAGGTGCGCAATAGTACAGTGCACATAAAAGTTAATTGCTGGCCAAAAAAGACTGAAAATACTCTCTGATTTGGTAGTATTCACTGCTCTCATCATTAAGCTTATGCCTTGACGCCATGAAGTTTTCCATTTAAAGGCCTGTAGGATAATATATGAAACAAGCTTCAGCTCGAAATTGTAAAATCAGTAAGAACAGCACAATTATTTTTATCTACATATAATATAGAAATATTGCTACCTTTTCTCAAATGAGCAAACTTCTTTTCGAAGGTCAACAAAAGTTCCTACTTAACACAGGACATGATAGCCACTACAGTGAAATGAGACAAATGTAGATTATTGCAGTATTATAGTATACAATGTTGCTTAAGCCACGGTACTTTTTTACTTTGGATAAAAGTTGCTTCACACCACTAGGCAAAAGTTTTACAAATTGGCACTCTTTAGATGAACAGGATGATTGGTTACCTGTTGTCACATGGACAAATATTACTTTAGGCCTCTAGAAAACTGAACTGGAATGGGGGGGGGGGGCACAGATGTAGAAGCCTGATAAAGGGTTGAAAGGTACTGTGGGACACAACTTTTCACAAATGGATGAAACAGCATGTGCCAAAATAGTCGTTTTCCTTGGGTGTTGTCTTGATAGATGCTGCTCCCTGTAAAGCAGTGAAAATGCCATTTTTTCCAGAATAGAATGAATTTTTCATTGTTTATTTTCTCATGGAGTTCCTAACAATCTCCTATGGCACACTAGTATACCACAGCACAGTGGTTGAAAATCATTGCTCTAACATATAGATCTGCTGAGCTTCAATGATGGCAGTTGCAACCAAAGCAACATCATTTTTCTTCCAGAAAGCAGTATGGTGCCAAATCAACCTCCTGAAAAGTTGTTCCACTCTCCCCTACTTCTTAGAGTGTGGAGGACAGCATTTGTCAACTAGTATCAAATATTTCTTATGCTGATGATAGTGAAGGTATAAAGACTTAACTGAAGCCACTGAATGCGTCCCAACAGTTATCAGTTACCATTGACGCACAATGGATGTATAGGGGTATATCGGATTCAAAATTTTGTCACTGGTTTGGCCTTTAATATATGGTCCTATGTATGGTGACCCCAATTCATGCCATTGAAGTTCATTTTGAAGGCATATAGTAATTTCTGGCAGTAGAAACATGTACTCTTTGTTGAGCTAAACTTCAACTTTTGTCATACTTGCTGAAGTAACAGTTGGAAAGTGCAGCTTTAATATGAATTTGAGGGTGGTAGCCATGCAAAGGAACACGAGATAAATTAAAAATGAATTGCCAAACTCATTTGTGGATTGCCATTGACATATCCATTAGAATATTGATAAACCAGTTGCATAATAGACTTTGTACTTCTTATGCCACACACCTGTTGGCATTCAGTGTATCATGGTAGTTGTATTTATACCATCGCTTTGTTCTCTCCAAGATAGCGTGGCACTTTACTATTGCTGACATTGGCAAGACATGGGTTATGGAAAATATAGACAACATTGTATCTCAGTATGTACGCCAATGGCTCGAGTTACCTATCAGTGCAACCTTAAGCTCTCTCATCCTATCAAAATCAAAGTATGGAATGAGCCTTATCCTGCCATCTACAAAATTTATGCAGTATCAAGTATTAGTTAGAAACGCTCTTAAGTCATCTCCTAATTCTGATATTAACGCTCTTTGGTCCAGCTCAAGTATCGGTTGCAACATTCAGTATGACCAATTCCGTAATACCAAGCAAGTTTTAAATGCTATCCAGAATGATAGTGCAGATCGTATGCGTCATGACCTAAAGTCACAAGGCTTCATCCTTACTTCTATCCTTCTTCATGCTAGCAGCAAAACTCGTGTTCTCTGGTCCAAGGTACAGAAGAATATGCCTAGAAACATTTTCAAATTCATCATCAAGTACCTAAATAACACTCTCGCTACTAGAAAGAACCTTTGCAAATGGTCTCTGTCTTCGACATCAGCTTGCTCCTTTTGCTTCCAGTCGGAAACCCTGCAACACATTGTATCAAGTTGCAAGTCTTACCTGGACAATGGTAGATATACCTGGCGTCATAACTATGTACTTTGACATCTGGCCAATTCACTATCTTCACTTACAAATACCTCATTATATGCTGATCTCCCTTCTTTCCCATCCCCTTTTTGGTTACTGGAGATTCTCTCAGGCCTGATCTTGTCCTTATACTCAATGATACTTCTGTTTATATGCTGGAACTGACTGTTGGTTTTGAATCCCACATTGCAATCAATAGTGACCGCAAATCAGCAAAATATCATCCTCTTTTCAATATCCTTAGAACAAACTACACCAGCATTAAGTTTGTTAACCTCTCAATGAGTGCTCTTAGCATCTTTGGCGCATCTTCTGATTGCTTTTTACAAATGCTTCAAGATCTACATTTTGACGCTATTGTCCAGAACAACATTGTCATGTAAACATCAAATATTGCCATCAGGTGTTCTTGCTACATTTATTGCAGGCGCAATAAGCAATGGACATGTCCTAACTTATTGAACTTTTAATGATTTCATATTTACATCATCATCTTTATTCTACTTTTGTATTTTCCCTATAGTTGTTATCATACTTAGTTTTAAGTGTTTTTAGCAGGCTAGCCAATTGTGCACTACCTAGTATTAGAGAGGTGTATAATTGTATTTGTAGTATTGATTGAATTATATGAAGTTTGAAAAAAGAATAATAATAAGCTAACCTCGAGCCTTTGAAACTAACCTCGAACGCAATTGTCAACGAAAGGAGATTAAGTATCGACCTCTCCTACAACATTTTGAAAACACATGCCGTAAAGTTTATAAACTTATAAACAAGTTCTCTTGGTATTTTTGGTAAAACATTTGAATCATTTTTTGACATATGCAAAGAGCTAGGCATTGAAAAACCTCACCTTAACTATATAACAATGAAAATGACCACCATCATCATACGCCCCACGAATTACATTTTTTGCATGAGAAACAAACCATGGACTAACCCAGAACTCCTCTCTTACTGACACCACATTGTATAAACTATAGCTCTTTTTATTATTATTATGTTTATTATTGTTTTTTTGTAAGCCAGCCAAGTACAGATTGCCTTTTTAGTGAGATTTGTACTTGTAGTATTTAACAAGATATTTTCTATGAAGTTTAAACAAAATTATGAGCAATGTGCAGTCATTCTTCCCACTGTCTTTGCACAAACATATCCAGAGCTTATGTGAGGCATCCAAAACTTTCTTGAATGGTCTGCAAGTTGTCTTTTACTAGCAGCATTTGCTTTTCTCTGACACTGGGTGAGAAAACAATGGGCATAGCCAATCAGTGCCCGTAATAGCTGTACCCTTTTGAAGTCTTATAGTCATTCAAGTCTTTGCTTTACAATTCTGAAGGATTGAAGGCCAGAAAATTAAAGATATCAGGATAAAATTGGGCTATTAGAATGGTGGCCTGCAGGCCAAATCTGACACAGACACCAACTTGAAGTGGTCCGCACGATGTTTAGAACATCAGCTCAAAAAGCCTATCAGAAAATGACTGCAGCAACCAAGAATCTAGGCTCTTTACTGTCATGTACGTTCCCAACTCAGCTGCTTCTGACGTATACCATGATTTAAGACTGATCAATCTTTGGGCAAGTAAATGTAGAATGTCCTTCAATCTGGACACAAATAAACAGGCAGGTGAGGTGATCTTCTCCAAAAGGAAGTGTGCACCAAATCACCCACCTAGATTTTTTAACGACGCCCTAGTAATGAGGCCCAAGGACAAAAACACCTTAGAATTATATTTGATTGAAAATTATCTTTTGCTACTCACATTAAAGCTGCTATTTCCAAATCCATGCAAGGAATAGGAAAGTTGAGATTCTTCTCAAAGTACCTACCACGACACACGCTCACTGAAATGTATGGACTCTATGTTTGACCGCATTTAGATTATGGTGACGTTATATATCATATCCCACATGGTATATGCAAATTTAGTCATAGTATTATAACTAATCACATGGAAAAGCTTGAATCTGTCCAGTACTCCGCTGCATTAGCAGTAACTGACGCAAGGAATAGTACGTCTTGTGACACGTTGTATAACGAGCTTGGTTGGTAATCGTTAAATCTCCAACGATGGGGAAGATGTCTCAAACTCTGCTACGAAATAGTCAACAATTTGACTCCAGACTACACAAGAAACCAGTTCCACACCCTCACGAATCCAACTACCACTTTCATGGCAATAGGACAAATACACAGAAGAACGCAAGCGTTCAAATCAAGCTGTTACCACAACTGCTTATCCGAATGGGAAAGTCTTGACCCTGACATTAGACTCTCCAATTCTGTAAGTGTATTCAAGGGAAAACTATTATCGAGTATTTGTCTCCACCTCCAAAGTTTGTTTAGTTTATTCAGGACCCAAAAGGCTTATCTATACTAACCCAACTAGGTGTTTGGCTAAGTAAGTTGAATTTTCATAAATTTAAGCATAATTTCAGAGAAACCTTGAACCCCCTTGTGTGCAATAAAAAATAGTGATGAACAGTGTAAGTGCTTTATTGTTGCCTCGTGGTATAATATGCCTCTCAGATGAAGAGCTGCTAAAAACCACCCTTTGTGGCCATGAACAGCTATCTTTCGATTCAAATTAAAAAGTTCTCAGAGCAATACTGGAATATATGCACTCTTACAGATGATTTGAATGACTTAGTAAGTAGCCTTGCAATTCTCCTCTCCTATTATTCCTTTATAGTATTCTTATTTAACTGGTGCATTTATAGCGTAAGTGTACTTTAACGGCAAGGCGACGCATGCCCAGTATTACGACCTATATACTATTAGGACTTCATGTGTTAGAGTAGCACGCAAACCATAGCATGCCTTACTTGGACTATCAACAGAAGTAGTGCCATTATTTAACTATTTGAGAAGCTTGTTCAGAAGTAAACTTTATATGTTTCTCGTTATGGAACCTTCTGTGACTAATTTTCACGGATCGATTGGTTCGTGCTTCGTTAAAAAATGAGATTAGAGTGTACACCAGTCAACTATATAGTAGGCCTGTTTTCATCACGTTTTATCAAAATTTCTTTGAGTGAGGATATATGCAGCCGCAATTTAAATGACCAAGTTCTCATGGACAATTTGGTCCATTAATAACGGATTTACAAGAGAGCCATTTCAAGGTTTTTAAAATCCTTCTGAAGCACTAGCTTCAGTTATTAGGCCAGAGGATTTTTACGCACTGTTAGGAAGAAAGTGCAAGGCATTTATTGTGTCTTCTTAGCCGAATTGTTTACAAAGCTACTGTTAGAAATAGCTAAGGTACTGTTAGTTTTGTACACCCCGTGCCAGCAGCTGTAAGCGTATTTCACTTGTTCTTTAGCATGCAATACATTGTACAATTTGGAAGAGCATCCTGTCCAGTTCCGATTTTTCAGTCAGTCAGTGCTGTCAATCATGTGAATGCTTAGTAAGCATAGCTGTTGAGCAGAGAAGTCTGATCGTTATGTCGGATTTCTGGTTGGCCGTGAGGCTATTTAAACCTACTTCAATACATAGAATAAAACATTTATCATTGTCAACTTAGGCCTAATTAGCTCATAGGTTCGAAGTCCAATTATGGGTACAAACTACAGTTTCTGTAATCAGAGCATTCTGACATTCGAATAACCCTTACCTTCAATCCTGGTACTGTTGTATGTAAGGGTTAGAATTATTGGTCCTTGCTATTACAGAGTCCATGGATCCAATCTTTTTCCCTAACTAATTAGGCTTCACTTAGCACTTCAACTAAAAGCACTTCAGTTTGCCCTCGTACCAAGCAATAATCTCAAGCTGAGTCACCAGCCCAGCAGAAATATCGCATTTCTCAACAGCACATTCAAATGCACATGCCATTCAGCAGCTAGGCACTTCTGTGAAGTGACTCAACACCTTTTACAATGACTTCAGCTAGGCATTGTTCCACAGAATCAAGTCATCTTGACAATAGTGCAGGTATCTAGCTACGTACCAATGTAGAGCATTTCCTTTCATTACAAGTATGTATGAGCTCTTATAATCAATGAAACACCTTATGACAATTAGAACTTGAAATGAAGTATATAAATAATTTGGTTCTAATTAGTGAAGCAACAGTTGAATAACAACACAACAAGGATGTGAAGCAATGCTTGTCCACATTTTGCAGGGTCAAAATGATTGTGGATTTGATTCACATTGTGCGGCTGTAGGGGGTCAGCTTTGGATCAATAGTTGAGCATTTGGAATTCCGGTTTGGGCATAATTTATAAGTTGGAAGACTTGGATATACCTAGTAAGTAGTAGCTAGGTTAAAGAACAAAGAAAATACCAACAAACACGAGAATCTGAATTTGATATTTTCATTGGCCTTGGCTCTACAGTGCACTGGTATTTTTTGCTCCTATCACACCCATTTTGTAAGGCCAAATTTCCCCATACAATAGTCCAAAACAAATGTGGTCGATTAAAACTTTATAGTTATAACTTGGTCTACAGTGTAGAAGATGGGTTGTGCTTCTAGTGTACAGTGCAATTCCTAGCCTCTCACATAACTCCCCCCCCCTTACCTTGGTATACTCAAACCAGAAGCTGAAGAACAATATTAATCACATACCAATAGGTATACCAGACATATTATAATTTTTTTCAGATATGTCCACTGGGGATAGCTTGTTTGCAACTTGCCTTGACTTGTACAAACACTGTAAGCCATGTGGCACTCTACTGAAGCAATGGACTGCAATCATTGTTACATACATAACCATTCACTTAACCTTGCAGATCTTATGCCACTAGTTGAATAAAGGCTTGTCCTTCTATAGAAAAAAAGAGAACTCCAGTTCATGGCATCAGCGACCTCAGAGCATCTAAAAATCCCCATGCATGCAAGCACGTGGGTGTACTCATACCACAATTTGAAATACAAGCACTTGACTCAAGTAGATCGCACCATCTTAATACAGATTTAAGCCCTAATTTTTTATCCAACGACAATCAAATGGTACGCATTTTGAACAGGTCCCATTAGTCTGTTGCAACAGTCCTCCTCCATCATTGTCCCTCCTCCTTCCTGCTTTTTCCTCATTAATATCATAAACTGGGCTAAAGGGTGGCAGTTTGGGCGTATTTCGGCGACAGGCTGCCATCTGTAACCATGGCAGCATAGTTGCTTTATTCTACTTGAATATCCTATGGTGCATTTCACCAGATACTCAATTTGCATATCAAAAGTCAGGACAAATCCAGTAAAGCTATCAGACTTATTCTTCAAGAACATTAAGAAATATTTGCTAAATTGTAGATAGTCATTAGACATTGTGAATTATTCATAGATAGAATAATACGACCCAACTACTGCCAACCCGTGTTGTGTTATTGAAATCATACTTTCCATTCCATCATGTATAAACCACTCAGGGATTCTAGGAGCCAGGTGCGTTAATATTGTATTTAGATTCTTGTTAAGGTACTCCTGGTTGAGAATCCAAAGTGATTATCTGCGACAAATTGTTTGAATTTAGTTTTTCGACCAGAGGAGTACCTTAAAGGCCAGAGGGTAGTCATGATACTTGACACCCCCTGGAATCATCCTTTCTCTTAGTGTTGTAATTTTAATTTTTTAATGTAAGTCCGTATATGTATAGAGAGAAAAAAGGAGAGGATATTTCATGATGTTATAAAAGGTGCACTCGTAACGTGTTTTTTTTCAACACTTTTTTACAGTTGGTTTTGAATACTAGTAGAAAACTAATTAATACCAACAATTTATTTACAATACAATAATATTTTTACATTAATAGATTTTAAATAAAGAATTAAGAAGAAGCTAGAGGACCAATAAAAAGAAACTTGCTATGTGCAGATGTGGCACGTACAATTTTTGCCATCCCAGTGTCGTATTTCTTTTTTAAAATTTTTTGCGGAAGTTGTTAATTTCATCTCATCACTTAGTGCTTTCCACAAAAGACTTCCTGTAAATGATAGGGAGTTTATTCCGTAACGCTGAGAATTCACAGAGGGGATCTTACATAATTCAATCCTACAAAGACCATAGGGCACATCTTGTTTGTTGGGTTGCAAGCCCCTGTTTTCATTTTACATCTCTAGAATATTCTAGCGAATATGTTGACCTGCAACTGTGCCCCCCTAGTCCAGTTCAGCTGCTCTGCCTATGAATCTACAGTAGTGTCTGATACTCGTAAGGCAGAGGGGAGACCCGCGCCCAAAGATTTCAGACTTCCATAAGTGTGACAAAGATCCATTAGCAGTGGTTCGCAGGAAACATTAAAGGACTATTTACAAGCCAACATACTGGTACGAGGTTGCTTTTTCCAATCCAGCTTTCGCTTAAAGACAATGGACAGCAAACGAGCAGAGCAGGTATGGCTTTGGCATTCAGACATGGTTGTGTTCATTTTGTCCTTATTCATCAAAATGCGATGAAAATGAGTTAGGGGATTAGCATTTCCTTCTCAGCATAAAGATAAATTATGAAAACAATTGATATTGTTTTTCAGAACAGTATTTCACGAGGCTTGAGAGGGTATGGCCTCAATATTTTTTTCAGAGGGGAAGTACTCAGACCCACAGCTATCTCCCACACCTTTTGCACGTTTTCATGGCTAAAACCTTCCAGCTACTTTTTTTTTCTTAATATAATGGTAGGTGGATTGTTCAGAGTACGCTTTACTGAACATACTCCTTGGTTCTTAGTATACTCTGCCCCCTCCAAATGCCAAAATGTGCAGCCCAGCTTAAGTTATTGGGTTTGAAAATAGGGCCCGAGTAAAAGTCTTAATTTTATAACCCTGGGATAATGCATTGTTTGAATCGATTCTGACATAAATTTTGCTGTTAAAGTGGCTGGTAAAAAATATAGCATAGATCACAATGCCATTATCCACCAGAATGAATGATGCATATGTTTCCATGCCCCAGTTCTTCACTATACTTGCAACAAGGACTTTCTGCCTCTTCTTGACTGAAAAACAGCTCTTCAGCTTTGGTACATTGGAATTCCTCCTCTCCTACCCATACCGTATAGCACTTCTCTTAAATAGTGATGTACATAAAATGATCGCCTATGCTCGATATAAGCCTCTTCGTATCACTCAAATCAGCAATTAAGAACTTAACTGGCTGTATTTTGTTGTGTGGCTCACTTGCACATTTCTTAACTTGCTTTGGAATCTTTTGTTCTCTCCTGCTCAGCTTAAAGCTGATAGAACTGCACTCCCTCTGGTGCTTTTGCTCCATGTCTTTCACCGAGTTAGGCAAGTGTTGACCTGTGACAAAGTGGGTTACTTTAAAATTACCCTTGCTTATCCTGCAGAATAAAAAGTCGAATGCATCACCAAAATGAATAACATCAAGCTGTTGAACAATAACCATATCAACTAGGTATCTGGAGACTTTGCACATCAGATGTGAGAGCACCCAAAAACTTTGACTTTACTGTCTTCACAAGACCTATATCTTATAAAGCGAGAGACCAAGGAATGAATCCTTTTGAAAAGGAAAGATTTCTCTTTTCCAAAACCTTTCCTGTTTTTTGCATATGATGAATAAATTTGCAAAAACGCTTCTTTCTTTATTAATGGTAATCAAAGTCATTTTCAAACATTTTCTAACTTTTAGAGATTCAAATGAGATCAAGTTGCATCTAGGGATGGCACATAGGAGAGTGTTTCACTTGAGCTGATTCTTTTGTTGACTCACCTCCGGTCCAGCTCTCTTAATATTCAAAAGGGTTTCCCCATCTTGGTTAAGTACCATATACTTCGCAGAATGCGGCTCCATCAAATGTCTTCCTTGGTGCACAAAGATCTTTAGTTACTGAAGAAGAATTATTGATATTCAGTACGCTTTCCAGCGTACTTAAGGCCCTGGCAATGCAATGGCTGGTAAGGGCCCATCTTTGTAACGTTGCACTTCTGGCACTAAACCTGGTTATACCCCACAGTGCTATTGTTCCAATTTATTGTTTGCTTTATGGCCCTTCTTGGAGGGAACAGTGTTAAATGCTCCTGGCTAGCAGGAATATTAAAATTGGCTATAAAATCAACAGAATTGCCAAATATGTTTGTTTACAAGGTGCATTCATGTCTATATGCATGACAAAGATTGCTTTGATTATGTAAGACAGACCAAAGTTCGTATAATGGAAAATGTTTCTTTGGCAATTTTTGCATTTCTTCCCAGTAGTATGTAGGTTGACGACAATAGTTAGTTTGATCAAATGCGAACATCCAGGGGACCATTTTTGATGGTGACGCCAAGTGAAGATACCAGTCTCCAATTCGCAAGGAACAATTGAAATGGAATAGTAAGTTTATCATGTCAAGTAGCAATTGCCACAATGTGGCCATAGGTCCCACAGGAGCTTGGTTAGCAAGATGATCTTTGTATTTAATAGGCAGATGAAGATTTTAGGCATGTTTAGTCAACAATTTATTTAAGTTATCACTCGTGATATCCTCTATAAAATGCTCTAATTCATCAGGATTAGCGAAAAGTTGCAGTGGCTTTAATTTCTTTTCACTTACCATCCAGACCGCAATACATTCAATGTACAGTAACTGGAATTCATACTGGACACATTGTCAGTGGTCCATAGCATTTGTCAATGGGAGGCAAGCATAGTGAACAATTTCTGTTTTGCAAAAGAACTTCTGAATAGAAGAATCATAATAGTCAAATCGCAACGTTCTACAAAATTGTGTTTCTTCTTGAAAACAATTAATGTCAAACTTTCCATCTTGTCACTCAGAACTCATGTTTCAATTTGTGATTTGTTATTCTCGCACCATAGAAATAGGAGGACTAGAATGAGCGGTCTATTGTTCCACTTTTGTTTGTGCATAATACACATGCAGAGCAAAGATGGTACCAACACGTTGGCAAAAGATGTGTGTAAACAAAGGACTCCCAGTGGAAAGAGTTTACACCACTCCTCTTTTTTTGCTACTGGATTGCAGTAAAGCAATAGAAGATCGAGAACAAGTCATATTTAAGTAAGTAGTACCATAAGTATTTGAAATTAATTTATTTTCAACCATTTTTAGTTGATTTATTTGCTGGTATCGACTTCAGAGCGTAGCAATGTAGGTCGAAGTTTATCGTATCATCTGACTTGGCATTAGTTTTGACTTGCTTTTCGGGCAAAACTTCTAACAATCTTTCAACTTTATGGTATTTTGCTTATTCCTTCTGCTTTGGTATTTGCATCGTGAAAAGAAGTTTTGGAACGTAGACGAAGGGTTAATTGTCAGAAACTCTAGCGTTCTTTGTTCCATAACCTAGGCTATCAGTTCTAGTGCTTGGTGACCTGGTAGACTCAAAATAAACTTACTTTGGACCTTTGATGGTAGGGATACCTGCAGTGTCTTTCAAGAATTTAGGGGTTTCAATTGCACCCATCAAGTACTCTTCAGTATCATTGAATTTTCCAAGTCAAAAGGCCTCTTGGTGTATTTCCCAATATTGCTCCTTGACTCTATTAAGTCAAATTAATCTGCCATCAAAAGGATGAACTCACTTACTGCCTTGTTGCTTTTAGACCCTGCTACCTGAATATTTTGTAATAATATTATTGTCAGTGGAATAGAATAGCTCATAGTTTATCAAGTCTATCAGCTGAAGCAATCCTTGCAAGGTGGCAGATTTCATTTTACTTTCAGGGAAACTAGAGGGGTGTTTCTAGTTTCTTGATGTTATGCCCGTGTTTCAATCATGCTAATACTCTTTTGAGGTCTCATGAAAATAACTGTAGACATCTGGTCATGTCTCAGTAAGCAGGTTAATAGTTTTATACATCAACTATTTTAAAATGTCTTGATTTGAATTAGTTGTTGAGATGTATGCAATGGAGACATGGTCTTTAGAACCTAAATACCATGACAGGACAAATGTTAGTGACAGCCTTGTCATGCACTTTACCCTTAAAAGTGCCACAGCCAGCATTTCCAACAACTTTGGACTGCCTTTGTCCCATCTGAGTTGTTTTTGAGTTGACATTTCATCAAGAAACTAAGCTAACCTCTTCAAGGATCCTGATTCACATACAATATTTACTGACTATAATTTTACCATTAGTAAATGCAGCAAATGTAGCAAGACTTTAGCAATTTCTGAACCCTTGGGCTGTAGAAGTGGAATGAAATGGCAAATGCTTTGCTTTCCTGAAATCACTTGAAGCATGATAATTTGTTGCAATTTTCTGTCTCATTCTGAAATAGTTCATTATCCATGTGATCAAAGTTTTTATGATTGATTTTTCATTTTATTTAGATAAAAGTTTCAGTTTTTCAGTTTTTAAGCATCAAAATGAGCTTCTTAATGGCTTTCTCCTTTTTGAAGTTTCTTTTTCTTATAACTGACTTTGATTAATTATTCTAGGTGAAGTATTGAAGGCATATTTGTGATTTATTTGTACATGTTTTGGATGCAAAGCAGCATTGTTTGGATGGATTGAATTAGACTTTGTGATTGGAATTGTTTCTTTGGAATTTTTTGAGAAGATGTGGCAAACTAAATACAGACTGGACAGAATTTTCTTCAGTGGTTTTTACCAATAGATTCAGAATTTGGCCAGGAATAAGGACAGTTATTTATTCATTAGAAATGAAGCAGCTCTCACAAACTCATTGTGATGCAGATGGATGCAATTTTTTGAGATGCATTGCGATAAGTCACTTGACTTACAATTTCTATTTGTAGACTGGAAACCTGTTATATAAACATTGACTCAAAAGTTCATTTTAATTTCATTACTATGTTTTAAGCAGAAGAGTTTTCATTTATTTTGGAATTCTTGTAAGCCTGTTATACAAACATCTACTCAAGTGCTCATTTTAATTTCATTACTGCCTTCTAAGCAGGTGTTTCATGGAGGGGGCTCAACCCCCCCCCCCCCCCCCCCCCCCCCCCCC
>WIPJ01002644.1:0-71885 GCA_018155075.1 Cassiopea andromeda | reverse complement strand
CCCCCCCCCCCCCCCCCCCCACTATGGACCATCTTCTACAACCCAATGTTACTGCATAGAATGAAAATTGTTCCCAGACCACTGCTTTTAAGCGTTAAGAGTGTTCTTTTATCTTGAAAGTCTGGTTATTAGTGAAAATCTTTGTTTGAAAAGCATAATTTGTTGGCTGTGTTTACATTTGCAAGGTTAAAGTCCTTTCAGGAGATTTGTTAGCTTGGCGAAGATTTTATTTCATGTCTAGGCTAAAAAGTGTGTATTAAGAAGCCAATCAGAGATGCAACTAGCTATATTTATTTCACTGGAGAATATAAGAAAATCTATTGGTAACATGTAGTTACGTTCAAGGGATCTTCCAGGTGATGTTTCTGGGCCTAGAAATCTTTCTCCACCAACCGTGGGCCAGGCCGACTTCTTTTGGCAAACAGCTTAAGGTTTGAAATCATATAAATTTGTGCATATTCTAAAATAACACTTTGGAAGTGAAAGTTTTATCTCTTATTATACATAGGTTGGTTATGTCCTGCTCCATGACAGGCATACTTACTGGCGAAAATAGTTGTTTTTCTGTAGAGAACGCAACTTTCTGTTTGAAATTCAGCGATTATCACAGCTAAATCCATCATAAAAGACTTCAAGCTTGAAGCTGTCACACGATCTCCGAAATAAATGCACGAAATTTGTGAAAACATTTCGAGAGAGCAAGGACGACTGCTACAAAGCACTCTCCATTGTGACTTGCAGTTTTCTTGCCAACGTGATGGCACCATTTTGATTTCTCATAGTCATTACGCGTCACGTGACTTTGCACGCATTCTAGTCCTTCTATTTCTATGTCTCACACCCTCCTCAGTAGACCCTTTTCACATTCCAATGGCCAAATTCGAAATCGATGCTAGCGATGATGTTCCCATATGAGCTCCATTGACATTGGCAGTTGTTAGCGTGCTCTCGTACTCTTCTGTCTGCAATGTAGTCTATCTATGGACCAGTTCATCAAGTTACTTCCAGATGAGAAATCGGTTACTTGTCTAGATGATCGACTCTCATTGAAAGTGAGTGAGCTAAAGAAAAATTTTGTGTTCATACAAGTAGAAGTGGGGCGGGCGCAAGTGTGCAGCGGTTGTTTAGAAATTTTAATTACAACATTTTAATTACAAGGGGGAAACTGACACAAACTACCTTTTTCTAGGCCCTAGGCAACTTTAAAATTGATGAATAATGCATAAAAATGTTCATCAAGGGTTTGAAAATATATGTTACATAGATTTTGAACAGTTACCTTCGGTTTGTGAGCTTTCCGAGCACTTAAAAATGGGTCAGTTGTGCGGTCGCGCAGGGTTGCGGACGCCTTGTGGCACCATGATTTGGAACTTATGTGGCTTCTTTAACTTTAATTATGCGTTGAGCCTTAGTCTGAATATGGTTAAAAATGGCATAGTTGTCAAGAAGAGGCTTCAAGCTTTCACATGGTACCTGCTTTTTGCCCATCGGTTACTAGCGACACTGTGAATTTTCAGTCGGAAAGATTAAATTAGTTTTTTTTCGAAGACCGAGTAAACTTGTCAGGAACAAGCAAGTAATCTGTTTAAATACATTTATCATACTAAGAGACTGTGGTATTTGTTTTGATTTTTGGAGTAATGCTCAGCCCATAAATCGATTTCAGCTACCCTAGGTTTACGATTTCAATTTGAGTTGATGCGTAGATTGGGCCTAGCTGCACTGATGAGCCCTGATATTGGGTGAAACCGGATAAAAAACTTGTATTTAATTTGCTTTACAACAGTGTTTTCATTGTGGTTTTTCCTGTCAATTAAGAACACGTTTTTTTTACTTTGCGATAGCAACAACAACCCAGGGTCAAGATTTTCTTAATATTTATTGTTTCCATGGTAACTGACTCTATTGTTAGAAATTTAATTCATTCTATGTAGACAATTTGGCATTGTGTATGGGTACTTATGCTAAAACAATGAAAATCATCTTCAAAAACAAGCGATTTTACTAGTTGCTATGAAAATGTTGTAACCATAGAAACAAATTCTATTTTTAGCAATATTTTTGAAAATTTCAGTTATTGTTCTATTTGATTGCGAAGTTTGGTACTTGTATCTAGAAGAGTTGAAGAATTACGAGGAAATTACTCCAAATGCCTATACCCTTAACATAGCAGCTGGTGCCATACACTGCCAAGTTTTATACTGGAATAAATCTTCTTTCTATTCTAACAACTCTCCAAAAAATTAAATCTTCAAAAATCCATAACTCTGCTTCTCGGTAACATATTTTGTCAGAAAAAATTGCTAAATTATACTAAAATCAAGCTCTTCAACCTGAGCCTAATTTTGAACTCATAGCTGATTTTTGAAAGTTTGCCTGTCCACCCTAGTAGAAGAGGCAGAAGTGGTAGAAGAGTATGCATTTTCTTGCATTTCCTTGCTCAGCTGTGAGGTACTGCGGTCCCTAGGCTCTTTACGTGATGGACGAGGAGTAACCGAATAGTAAAGATTACGAGAAGGGACTGCTCCTGCAACTAACTTCCAGCGATTTGGATTTCGTTTGATATCCTTCTCACTAAAATGATCCTGACACAAACAAGTAGCACCCGTTACTCGGAAGCCATCCATGCCGTCAATCCTTTTTATAGCATTACACCAAAAACGTTTCTCTGGATTCTTCTGTGGGAACTTGAAGAAATGTAGGCCACTTGGAGTTCTATCATAATTATAAAAGGTATTCGAACAGCCAAACGCTGCACACTCCCTTCCAACTGATTTTGACACTCGACTCATTGATGCTGCCCATTTTACAACTACCTTTCTATCCTAAATACAACAGTTAGCTTCGTAATTGTATTGAAGTCGTGTAATACTTGTTTGCAAAAAAATGCAACATCATCGTTCGCCTCTCTGTCAAACCTAGAGCCTCCGTTTCAAAACGAATGTGAAAGTGGTCTGTTGCAGAATGGCAAGTATTCTCCACTTCATGTAGAGATTTTCCATTGCTTCCTGTTTGAGAGCATGACCTAGCATTCACCAGGTGGCACCATTACATAGCAAAACAAAATATAGTTGGAAAGGTGTTTTTAAGAATGTTGGATTCATCTAACCTGTTAGTTTGTTGAGATTAGCTAACATACTTCATTTTTATATATGTTTTGAGATTATCGCACATTTGGACAGTGTGCACATAGACATAGTTGTCAAATCTTGGGAAATAAAATTAGCGGCACTGAGTAACGACATAGGAGCATACTTCGATGTATCCAAAAATGTTCGCCGTAGAATACAGGCCTCAAAAAAAACAGGAATGGCTTTTCGGGAGTTTTAGTCTGTCAAAACTATGGGGAGACCTGTAACCTTCACTGTATTTTTTCATTGTTCAACTATATTTAGCGCAGTAGCACCCTTACTATTAGCCATATCTGGCTAGAAGGGGCATCCTTCACAACGACCTGTGTATCACCCTGCCATTGTTATTTTTGAAAATTGTAAGTTCCACTATATTTGGTGGGCTTCTTATGAACAGCTAATTGCCATATCTAGTTAGAAACCTATGAATGTGCTATATAATGCAGTTTGTAGTATAGTATATCAGCTCCTCAATTTCTGTAGTCTGTTGAAAATGTGTGAGAGACTTTCCCATGGCCTGAGTAAGTTGACAAAGAATGAGCTTGAAGAAGCAAGCTGCTTGGAATGGCATTTGCAAAGAAGGAACCTCTATTTTTGAGCTGTTTACTATATTACATTGTGTTATATTTTATTATGTATTATATATTATATACTTATAGGCTGCTGTAAATACCCATCACCTGCTCACACTGCTCTGTTGTTTTGTGAAAAAGGAATATACTGTCGTTTGTTGCGTGTTCACGCTTATCACAAAAAATGAGAGATGGAAATATCAATGTTTGTGATTATTTATCATAGTAAAACATGAATGTAATACAACAACACTCAACCACTTTGATTTCACTATGTTCGTTTGAAGGCAGAAAATGTTTGTTATAGATCCACCTCTAAGCCAAAAATATTTAATTAGCAAGTATATTTAATTAAAGTTAAATTGCATAAACACTTACATTACCATATATTACTTTGCATTAGGGTCATTGAAATGTACATAACTTTAGGAGGCTGGTTGGGTATGCGCCATTATTGTAATGCAAATGCGAGAAAATATAGATGATGGGGGTGCAATGGATGTTTTGATTTAGTGCATTCATTCTGCTACTTTTGAAAAAATGTCTGTTTTTGTGCTTTCACATGTCTCACGCTGGTCTACTTTTTATATGAACCTCAGGTTTTGTACCTGTTCATTTTTAAGAGGGGATTCTAGATCCTCTATTTCTTTGCGTTTCTATTTGGAGCAACAGGAGCAGTGCACAAGGCAATGGATTTTTTCATCCTCTTTTCTATAAGTAATGGCTCAGATTTCTAGTTACGTTTATCAAATTGGTGTTAGCAAACAACTCTTCATACATTCATTTGTTCTTCTCTTTTAGAAACCAAGCCAATTATTACAGAGCCAAGTGCTTGAACTTAGTAGCATGCTATTAACATGAAAACGTTTCAGTAGTATAACTCTATTATCTATCGCATATTTAGTGATATACATGTATACAGCATTATTGGAGCACCATGTACTGATATCAGTTGATTAGCAAACTCTGCACTACTGCTGGCGTTATTGTATATTAATCCCTGCAAATATCTGCAAAGGCTCTTCCTTAGTGACTTCTTTGTGGCCACTATAAATTCTTTGATATGCTTAAGTTTGCTATAGTTTCCTCATACATTGCTTTGGCTATATTAAGTATTTAGGAAACCCCTTCAGAATAGTTTTCCATTCCTAACAGTGATAATAGAATTAGCAATATACTAGCTTTCCTCTAAGCATACTTTATATCCAGCTATTGTCGTTGTTTTTTTCAAGTGGCACCTAACCAGTTTTTGTTATTAACTTGCATGGATATCATCTATCTGTCTTGTGAAATCCAAACGTTTGAAATTTAACATCTGATGACACAGAGAGATCCAAAGGCTTACTACAGATAGTCACAAAGGAACTTAAGAATATTCACGGGATTCGATAGCCGTGTGTCGTAACTCTTTATATCATTTTTCAATGAAAGCTGATTTCGAAAGATTCTTTTAGTACTGTGTATGTGCCGTTTCGTTGTAGGGACATCTGAATAGATAGGACCTTTCCTGTAATATTCAAGTGTTAAAGGAAGAGTTACGAATTTGATTAGCTACTGTCTGCACTTGTACAGGGACAATCGCTTAGCTGTATTTGTAGATGGCAGGGTACCACTCAAATTTTAGGAATCATTTGCCTTAAATTCCCGAATTGCGCCTATGGAATCACTTAGCGTCCTTGTGCATTTGAGTAAGTCGCAACCAGTCTGCGTCCTTGTGCGCCTTACCTTTCAGTAGATACTGAGCATTTCATGATTAATGGATGGCACACGTTACACCACTTCTCAAGAACAAGGCGGCTATCTTCAGTTAGTGTGGCCTTTGTATATCTTACGTTTTCATTTTTATTGCGTTAGTCCTCTAGATTGCAGTGTTGGTGTTTGTACAACAAGATGTTGTAAGGAGATCATCTTTGAGTATTGAGGTTGCACCCACTTTTGTCTAATCAGGATTTACGAATTTCTATCAGTCTCCATAGTGATTTATATTTTTTGACAATTACTAGCCTCACATGATTTCTTTTGATAATTCTGCTGGCCTTCGTTTTGATTTTAACTGTTATTTTGTTGCTGTTTTTGCTTAAGTCAAGTGTTACTCTTGCGCATTAATGATTCATGGTATGAAATTTCATTGATAAGCTGCCTGCTATGTCATTTTCTGTATACATCACTTTGATTTCATGGCAAACCCATATAATAGAAAATAGACTGAATAGACAGTCTGCCGTTTTCAGGGAGCACGACTTTAGAACTGTTATGCTTACCTCTGCATGCATTATCGTAAACGCACAACTAGTTTAGCGTTTACGACAACACATAGATAGGTAAGCCCAAGAGTTCTTGTTATCCAAATAATTGCATTGCAATGGATCTCAGAATTAATATTCTCTTACAAACATCAAGCCTTATTATATCATTTTCTCAAAAAAATCAATTTGTGATTTTCGATATCCAGCTGCGCGAAGCTAGAGAAAAGTTGACGGTCGTGTTCATCAGGGACGTAGCAACCGGGGGTGTGGGGTGTACGACCCCCAGATTTTAGGACTTGAGATACACCAGGTAAAATTAGGTCATTATATTGCCAAAATCAAGTAATTTTTGAAGAGCTGAAGGCTACATTACTCTTATACAATAGTTGAAAAAGCGTATAGTTAAACGAATTATTTGTACTATATTTGCAAAGACCTTTATCAAAATAGCGTTTTACAGTCATCTGAAAACCTTTATTTTCTCCGGGCCCAACCATGCAGTGCTCTATAGTAGACACAGGGTACAAAAGAATGTCCATTATATTGAAAATATTGGATAGATACGCTTGCCCTACTTCCCATAGCATATGTAAATGGCCACAGAAATTGGACTGAATAGTGATTGGTAACAATGTAGCAGCTTACTAACTAGGTAATTTCTACCTTGCACCTCCCAAACAGCAGGTTCTCGCGACGTTCCTGGTGCTCATAGGTAACCTTCATACACTGTACATGTGTTGCAAAGGTAGCTTCAATAACCAAGCTTTTGCGTTTTGAGAGAATTAATGTTTATTAGAGACAGGAGATTAATAATGCCACCCGACTAGAGAAATCTATTTCTCTGAAATCAGTTTAATCAAACGAACATAAAAGATCGTAAAAGTGAATGGGATGCATTGTCCGAAGTACTTGCTGATGGCCGCTAATTGTGACAGCTGAGAAAAGTTTTCGTGGCAAGCTTCATTTTGGAAAAGCGAAGACTGTTGTAGACTAATGTTCTGCAACATGCAGGTTAATTCCTTGGCATGAGCTATATAACAATTTAAAGTTGCCGGGCAAATTGGTCCTCAATGAAAATGATCATTGAGTTAAGCAGAAGCCCCACGTCAAAGGTTTGCCTATTGCTTGATTTTCCATTTTTGAGCTGAAGGTACTTGCAGGATAAAACACGAAATTTTTACAGTTTCACGACTTTCAATTTTCATGTATTTGATAGAAAATGATGATGTATGTTGCATTCTACAAAATTTTTGCAATTTTGCCATCTAATTTGCATAATTAATGAGGCGCAACAGCTCAACTCATGCAACTTTTCTAGAAACTGTAGTTCCATGGAAAATTAATAGCATCTAATGACACTTTCCAGTTATCTGTATAAAGTATTAGTGTATGTTCTGAGCCTAAGAAATCATGATTATATACAAAGACATCTAAATTGATTTTGTTTAATTGCAACTTGACAAGACTTGTGGCCATATCAAATTGAATTATTTGATGCCACATATCAGTACACTAGTCAATACCTAGTTACTCCCTGTAGCAGCTTTTGAATTCATGCCTTTTAGCAATCTTGAATAATTTCAGATAAAAGGTGTATAATTGTATTTGTAGTATTGATTGAACTATATGAAGTTTGAGAAAAACTTTTGCAACAAAAAATTGGGGAAATTTCAACAAAATTGCATTGTGCAATTAGAAACATAAAGTACAAAATAACATTTCCAAAGGAATCCAGTATTTAGGACTCTTTGAAACATGCATAGTGGTAAAGAGAGGATGTAGAACAGGTTCACAGTGATTAACTAAGCTCAAAATACCAGCATGAACAGCAAAGTAGATATTCAGACAGAGGAAGTAATGAAGCCCTAAAGTCCTCTAGATCTGCATTATAAAATGTGCTGTGTATACCAATGCTAGAACATTCCAGTTCCATAAGAAGCCTTTTCATTTCCTATCTCATTTTCTTTGTCTAAATACCCTTTTCTAAGGCCTCTCAGCTGTTTCCTTCTCATTTTAACTATTTTACTATCTTGTCTTTCTGCTACTGCTATTCGTTCAATATTGCTTGCATTGCAGACATTGATGAGCGCTTTTCCAGGTTCTATACTCGTGCTCAAAAATGTCAACTATACCAAAAACCCCATCATTGAAGTCAATCACAGCTGATGCAACACATGTCTCCAAAGTAAACTTTTCCAAATAAACATTTTTGGGGCAGCGCTTCTATATCAGGTGGTTGAGTGCTTCATTAGAATTTTGTGTCTTTCCATGAAGGCATTTACTCAATATTTCTCTGAGCTAAGATCTAAAAAGTTTACCTTTGACTACTAATGGAATATTAATCTAAATTCTGTAGGTATCTCTCCCAGTTACTTTATCTGACTGATATTTGCACCAAGAATGTTCTCTTGGACAAAAGTGATGCCTCTTTTCTTCAGTCTCTTTGCAGGAATAGTGGTGCAAAAGAGCTGCAATTGCATTCTTCATTGCATAAACACTGTTGGTATTCTGCCTTACTGCCATGCAAAAAGAGTTTTGCAATGTATTCACTGTATTTTCTGTCAATCTCCCCTTCCCACCAAGTGGTTTTCCATCACTCAATTTACCTGTGAAGGTCCTTTTCGAGTTTCTAAGTCTTGAGCCAACCCTTTTCTGGACATTTCTGATGCATTCTACCTTCTGTGGTATTAATCCTTCATAAGACTTTGATTTCACTACTTTCTGGTATGCACTGCTATCTCCATCCCCAATGTAAGTTTTGTAACGTAGCTTGTTACACTCAACAGATCTCTGAAATATTTTGATGGCACCTTCTGATTCCATAGCACCTGAAGAAAAAACATGGTTGATCTGACAAAAATGGTTGGCTTTGAAGTTCTCATACCCTGTTTGGTATGTAACCTCCTTTCTCTCCCAAACTCTGCAGGCTTGGCATCTTTTGCTCATCACTTCAAAATCCACACATTTGCCATTTTCTTGGGAGATGGCAGTGGCCACTCCATTAAAGGAAGTATGGCCTCTGCGCTGCCATGTTCCATCTAAAGACATTAATATGAGTAGAAATATCCCCAGTAATATTCTCTTCCACCATTTCCCTACTTTCTAGGGCAGCCTTTTTCATGCTTTTTTGACATATGAACATGATAGGCATCATTTAGCTTAGTCATTTTGTCACTATATGTTGTTCTATTCAATGGGGGCATAATATTCATGATCCCACAGAACCTCTTCATTCCAGCAAATCTCATACTTCTATCACTCACATTATAACTATTCATTCCACTTCCACTCTTTCTCACTTCTTTTGATGATTTGAATTCTATTGATTTTCCACAAGGTGAACAATTCAATTGAAATGCGTGACAAAGTCCTACCTTTTTTCTTGCAATGTGTTCAACCATCAAGTTTACTTTGCAGGTAGGGCAAAGTGCAACCGACTTTAGTAAGTCCAAGAAGAGAGAGGAGTCTAGAAAGAAGTAGAAAAAGTCGTTCTCACCATCTAATTTCTCAGAAACCTCCCTAATTTTTCAAGGAGATGCAGATTTAGAGGATCTAGGGGTTTCATCTACGATTTCAGAGAGATGTGTTTGAACATTTGAAGAGCTAAGCTTAATAATCGGAGAGCACTGAGAATGGTCTGTTGTACTTAATTCATTAATTTTAGTCAATCCATTTAATTCTGTTTCGTGTCCTCTCTTAATTTTCTTGCTTCCTTCATGCACTCCCCAGCACTGGCTCCCATTCAGCTTTCTTTTTCGCGTTTTTGATTTCTGATATCTTGATTTACTTCCTATCTCAGTTTATTGAAAGTATGCAGTCAAAAGTATTTCATATGCAATTTCATGTCTGAAATTCAATTCAATTTTCAAGACTTAAGAAGTTCAAATAGCTTCGGAAAAGAAAGGAGCAGGGAGTTTTAAGGTATCAAGATGTAACCTTTGTTGGGATTTTGGTTGCTATGGCATTGCCAAGGAAATAAAATTAAGCTATGTTACTTAAACAGCAAATATTAAGCTAACCATCGGGGGGCAAGCCAGCCCAACCCAGTGCCAGTCCCAAGCCCGGATAAATAGGGAAGGTTGGGGTTAGGGAGGGCATCCACCTGTTAAAATACTGCCAAAACCTATGATTATGAGCCTTATAGACAGTGAGATAATTGCTAGGTTGTCACCCGTAAGTGACCCGCAGATATATCACCCTACCTCTGTGGCACAGCAAGGGCTACCGTATCAAGAGCGGATGTGGCTAAGGAAGCAAGCTCACAAAATGAAAATGAGATTTGGAATGCTGAATGTTGGCTCTATGACTGGGAGGGGACGTTCCATTGCTGACCTCATGAAACATAGGAAAGTGGCTGTACTGTGTGTGCAGGAAACCAGGTGGTCAGGAAACAAAGCTAAAGAATTAGGAGATGGATACATCGTTGTAGTTGTAGAGTGATGGCGGACATACACGCGTTTCTCCGCTGCTGAGCGTTTGGACAGAGTTGACGGGGAAAGTTAATTACATGAATATCTGCTGAAGCCTGACACGCTCCTGAATGATTGAATTGTTTGATTGATTGAATAGTATTGTTTCAAAATCATGAACGCTCAAAGTGAAGGGGGTGCAAAAACGCGATCGAAGAATGTGGCGCTAGGCCAAAACGACGTGAAGCAACTGATAGAAGATGCTCTTGCATCGTTGAGTAAGCAAATTGTAGACTTGCCTAGCAAAGATTTATTCAGGGTCTGATTAATGATGTGTCTGTATCGTTTAGCAAAAAGTTGGATGAGCAAGAAATAGAAAGTAATAACTTAAAAGAAAGGGTCGAAGTGTTGGAAAGCAAAGTGGCAGTTTTGGACAGACTTGAGAGTCGGATAGATGACGGAGAACAGTATAGTCGTAGAAACTGTCTACGCTTTCACGGTATGGAACTGCCCCCAGTTGGGTCAAAAGAGAACTGCTTTCAAAAAACGAAGAAGGAAGTCATTGAAAAATTAAGTTGTGGGATGGTTGGAGATGCTATTGACAGGGCACACAGAATTGGTCCAGTTACAGAGGACGAGGAAGGGAAACAGATAATAGTGAGATTCAAGTCCTTCAAGGATCGTACTACTGTCTTTAAGAATCGTAAAATGGTGGGAAAAGGAGCTCGAATCCGTTTGGATTTAACGAAGAGACGCCTGGCTATACTTTTAGCTGTTAGGAAATTAAATAGAGCTGAATTGGACTATGCCTTTGCAGACATTAACTGCAATCTACCTGCAAAGTTAACGGACGGGAAATTCGTTTTTTTTTCTTCAGTTGATGCTCTGCTTATTGAACTGGACAAAGCTAAGTAGTTGCTTTGATATATTAATTTTGATGTATTGAGTCGAAAGTAAAATTTCTTGATAGCAGCGGGGCTCAGTGCTGAGGCTGTAGTGAGTATGGAACGTTAAATATACCAGCCTTTCACGGAAACCTCTTGATAATTTTAATTTTATAATATTGCCTAAGAAATTAGCTATTTCACATCTCCACTGGGTTGGGCATTCAACTCTTTTAACCCATCTGGCACTGCTCTGCTGGATTTGTGTTTGTTTTCTATTGACCAGGCTGTATTGCAACGCAAAATTATGATAGATAGCGTAAAATATTTTATTTTTTCCTTTCACCAAAATAACTATCATAATTGACTACATGAACTTTCCCCAGAAGCTTGTCAAAACCTCAACTTCTACAATGCACCATGTCCTGTTTTTCATTTTTTTTGAATCATTTTTTTA
The DNA here is from genome assembly GCA_018155075.1 of Cassiopea andromeda. Taxonomy (NCBI): domain Eukaryota; kingdom Metazoa; phylum Cnidaria; class Scyphozoa; order Rhizostomeae; family Cassiopeidae; genus Cassiopea; species Cassiopea andromeda. The sequence continues at coordinate 60,186 of WIPJ01002644.1, read as the reverse complement.
ATTCGTATTTGTTTTTTACAAGTCGCTGTTTAACAATAGGCCATATTTTCAGGGAAAGGTGTGAGATTCATGTCCACGGTGATCATAGGTGGCTTGTATGCCAGTAGGAGTCAGCAAATGGCGTGCAGGCATTGTACATAGAAATCCTGGATTTCAACTGGTTACTTTCCCAAGGGTGTTACTATTGGACTTGCTCCAGTCTAAGTGCCTTACATTACATTCATTAAATGGTGCTGTTGTGCTCTTTCCTGCTTCCATGATTCTTTATTTCCCTAGTGTAGCAAATCCTGCTAATCACAAATGGCTTAAACTTAGGGCTATTTCTTCGAAAGTCCTTGTAAAAAGCTTTGCACTATTTCACTATTTTTTCTATGTCATACCTAGTCCAAATAAACTTCTATTTTGTTATTCCTCCAATCTTCGAAAGCAACTACCCTGGAAAGTTAAACTTCTTCTTCATGATATTGAATGTCTGGATCTTTCGTTATATTTATATTCTCAACTATCAATTATACTCTCTGGTGATATTGAACAAAACCCAGGCCCAAACAGAAATGGCTTTCTAAAATTCTGTCATTGGAACCTGAATAGTATCTCTGCTAGAGAGCAGGTAAAAATTCCCGTTATCGAGGCTTACAACTCAGTTCATCGTTATGACATTTTTGCTATCTCTGAGACAACGTTGAATAGCACTGTGCATAATGATGATATTTTTATTGAGGGTTTTAGTGGAGAAATCTATCGCAGCGATTATGTCAATAACATAAGAAGTGGTAGGGTTTGTATTTACTATCGTGAGGGGCTTGCTGCTCATCGTAGAAAAGATCTTGAATTGCTAAACGAAATGGTTTGTGTTGAAGTAAACATAGCTCGAAAGAAAATTCTATTTTTTGTTCTCTACCATAATCCGAGTCAAAACGTCGAAGAATTTGATGATTTTATCTCTAGATTACAAACAGTAATAGATAAAATTAGGGGGGAAAGCCCATACTCTTTTGCATTAACAGGTGATTTCAACTGTAGGTCTGTGCAATGGTGGCCCCTAGATAACGAACTTCCGGAGGGAAGGGCATTAGATGAACTTATTGAATCTAACAATTTATACCAACTTATTGATGAACCAACAAACATAAGAGGAGAGTCCATGACTTGTATTGATCTAATTATAACAGATTAACCAAACATTTTTTTGGAATATGGAGTACATCCATCCCTCGACAAACATTGTGAACATCAAATTGTCTTTGGTGAGTTAAATATCTTCCTCCCTAGTCCTCCACCTTACAAGAAAACAGTTTGGGACTACTCGAAAGCTAATATTCCAACCATAAGAAATTGCCTAAAAGAAACCAATTGGCTATCAGTGTTCCAAGATCTCAATGTGGATCAAATGGTTGAAGTTTTTGCAAATAAGTTATTTAGGATTTTGAAAGCAAATATCCCTAGCAGAGTTCTTAATATTAATGATAAGGATCCACCCTGGATAACAAGGCAGGTAAAGGCGGTAGTAAAGCGCAAGCGCAGGGTTTTCAGGAAATTTATGAATAGTGGTAGGAAACAAGAGGATTGGGAAAATTTTAAGATTATTAGAAATAGAACATCCAGAATTGTTGCCAAAGCAAAGGAACAGTATTATATTAACCTTGTTAAAAAACTATCGGATCCTACAACCGGTATAAAGACGTTCTGGTACACTATGAACAGGTTAATTAACAAAAAGAAGATCACCAATGTTCCACCATTGTTAGAAAACGGACTTTTTGTGACAAGTATAGAAGCTAAAGCAAATATTATCAATGAATATTTTGTTCAAATGTGCTCTGAAAAATCAACGAGCAGTACTCTCCTAACTTTTATACCAAAGAGTCAAATCGGTCTCGAGGGGTTCACCATTAGGAGGGAGAGTGTTCTGCAACTTATTCGATCTCTAGATAGCTAAAAAGCTCATGGTTGTGACGAAATTTCTATTGCTATGATCAAAAGTTGTGACATCTCAATAGTTGAACCTTTGTGCCTCATTTGTGAAGACTGTTTAAGAATGGGAATGTACCCATGCCTGTGGAAAAAGGCAAATATAGTTCCTATTCACAAGAAAGACAGTAGGATGTGTAAGACCAATTATAGGCCGATCTCGTTGCTTCCGGTATTTGGAAAGTTGTTTGAAAAGATAATATTTGATTCGATTTATGGTCATTTACGGCAAAATGGCCTGTTGACTCCTCATCAGGCGGGTTTCCAGCCAGGGGACTCAACAATTAATCAGTTATTATCAATTACTCATAAGATCTATAGCTCCTTTGACAATGTCCCCAGTCTGGAGACTCGAGCTGTATTTTTAGATCTATCAAAAGCATTTGACAGAGTTTGGCATGAAGGTCTACTGTATAAACTAGAATGTAACGGAATATCTGGAAAGCTATTGAGTCTCCTTCGTAATTTCCTGACAAATCGACAGCAACGAGTTGTATTGAATGGAAAAAAGTCTAGCTAGTTGACAATTAGGTCTGGTGTGCCTCAGGGGTCAGTACTTGGCCCTATATTCTTCTTCGTATACATAAATGACATAGTTGATGGTTTGAAAAATAATATCAAACTTTTTGCAGATGATACTTCTATTTACTCGGTTGTCAAGGATAAAGATGAAGCTGCTGCGAACCTCAATCAGGACCTGGAGAGGGTTAACTTGTGGGCATGGCAATGGAAGATGCAGTTCAATAATGATAAAACGGAAGAGGTAATATTTTCAGTAAAGAGATCAAAAATAGAGCACCCCACCCTCAACCTGGGGCTATATCATGTCACGAGGAAGGACGAACACAAGCATCTTGGATTAATTCTTGATTCTAAGCTCGACTTTATAAGTCATATCAGACAAGCTATATTTAAAGCTAGACGGGGAATAGGAATGATAAAATATCTATCTAAATACGTATCTCGAGATGTCCTTGATCAGATTTACAAGCTATACGTTCGTCCACATCTGGATTATGGGGACATCATTTATCATCGAAATGACCCTGAAATTTTACAAAATTTCACAATAAAACTTGAAAAAACCCAGTACTCAGCAGCACTTGCTGTTTCAGGAGCTTGGAGAGGAACCAATAGGCAAAAGCTCTACAAGGAATTGGGTTGGGAAAGTTTATATAATCGAAGATGGTTCAGACGATTAGTTCATTTTTTTAACCTAAGAAGAACTGGAACTCCAAACTATCTTTATGCAGAATTGCCTATTGGAAGAACGGAACAGTACGGTCTTAGAAACATGCGTGAATATGACGTACCATTTAGCAAGACGAAGCGCGCTTCAAATACATACTTTATAAATGCTGTTCATGAATGGAACTTGCTTGATGAAACTGTCAGAAATTCTGCTACTTTGGCTGAGTTCAAGAGTAAGTTGATTACCTCTATACGAGCGGTTAAAAACTCCTTGTTCGGAGTATTCGACATTTGTGGTGTTAAAAAATTGACTATGCTTCGACTTGAATTTAGTGCATTGAATGAGCATAGATTCAGACAAAATTTTCAGTGTATTAGTCCAAAGTGTGTTTGCAATACTGGAATTGAAGATAATGCGTACTTCTTCCTGCATTGCCCCTTGTTTGATCCTATGCGTTATGATCTCCTTGGACAACTCTCGTACCTTCCAAAACTAGATTTAGGTAACATTAACCTTATTATACATACTTCTCTATGGCAGCCCAACGTTTGATGAAGGCGAAAATCGAAGGATTTTACAGGCATCAATAGCTTACATTAAAGCTATAAATAGGCTTAACTAAGTTCTTTCTATATATCAGCGACTTTCCTTTTATTTCCTTTTCGTTATGTTACCATAAATAGGCTCTTTGTGACCCATGGCATTAGCTCGAACTGAAACAATCGTATGGCACTGGCACTGCAGTCTTTTATCAGTGCCTTTCTTCCTAATCATTTGCAAACAGGCTAGTGCATGGCCGGGCCTGGTTAATGAGACGATGCCGTGGTACACAGATTGCTTTGCTGTTGTTGTTTTTTGTATTGAGGCATGTTTAAAAGAATTGTAAATGCCGTTCGTAGCCAGAACCAGATGACTTTATCTCTATTTCTGCTATGAACGGCATAGAATATTGCAAATGTAAAATTGTGTTTGTTTCCATGATAAAAAAAAAGAGAGATGGATACAAGATGATCTACAGTGGGGCGATCAACAACAGCAATGGAGTAGGAATAATTCTGTCTAAAGAAATGAAGGGCCTGGTGGTTGAAGTGAACTGGAAGAACGACAGAATCCTATGGATAAGATTGGGACTGAAAGATTTCAATATCAACATATTCAGTGTATATGCACCCCAAATTGGGAGTAGTGAGGAAGAGAAAGAAAAGTTCTGGACTGACGTGCAGGAAGAAATGGAAAAAGTGGAAGATCATAAGAGATACATTGTAGGTGGAGACTTGAATGGGTATATAGGAGTGGCAGGTGACAACATTGGGAGAGTGCATAGTGAAATTATTACGGAGCAGGAAATGGAGATGGAGAAAGAGTTATTGATTTTGCAATATTAAATGACCTTGTGATATGCAACACCATCTACAGGAAGAGGCCAGAGCACCTCATCACGTATAAGAGTGGAAATAGGCCTAGTCAGATAGATTTCATACTATATCGCAAGCGGGACCAAGTAGAAATGCAAAACTGTAAGGTTATCCCTGGCGATCATGTGACTACCCAACATCGCCTAGTGATACTGGATGTAAATATTACAGTAAGCCAGAAGCAAACATACAGACGGACAACGGAAAAGAAAATAAAGTGGTTTAAACTTGAAAACATCGAAACAAGAACAAAATTTAAAGAAAGAACCTTACAGGAGCTCAAACAGGAGATAGGTGTAGATGATGATGTCGAGGAATGGTAGAACCAAAGCAACGCGACCATGCTGAAAATAGGAAAAGAGGTGTTAGGTGAAAGCAAAGGGAAGATAATGGAAAATAAGGAGACCTGGTGGTTTAATGAAGTAGTCTAGCAGAAGACCAAGCGGAAGGAGGAGGCTAAGAAGAGATACGAACAAACAGAAGATGACATAGACAAAGAGGCATATAAGCAGTGCAAGAAGGAGGCTAAGAATGCAGTAGCAATTGTAAAAAGCGGAAGCTTATGAAGAAATATAGAAGAAACTGGATACGAAAAGAGGACAAAGAAAGATATTTAGGCTAGCACAACAATGACAAAGAAGCACAAGAGACATAACACATATACGACAGATAAAGGATGAGAACGGTAATGTGTGAGGAAAGAGACGAAGATCGTAAAGAGATCGCAGCAATACTTTGAGAACTTATTGAATGAAGAGAATGAAAGATGTATTCGTGGGAATGGGATTTCAAACCAAAGGGTAGTGCAAGATATCTCAAGAGATGAAGTTGTTGCTAGTCTTGGGAAAATGAGAAAGGGGAAAGCGGCAGACCCAGACACGCTGACAATTGAGGCCTGGAAAGCCCTTGAAGATGAAGGCTTGAACATACTATGGTAGTTGTTGAATAAGATCTTTCACACTGAGACGATGCCGAATATCTGGAGACGGAGCACCCTTATTCCCATCTTCAAAGAGAAAGGAGATTTGCAGAGTTGTGAAAACTATAGAGGGATAAAACTCATGTCACACACACATTGAAATTGTTTGAAAGAATAATGGATAAAAGACTACGAAATAAGGTAGAATTAGGGTGCCAGCAGTTGGGATTCATGAAAGGAGTAGGAACGACCGATGGTATATTTACAGTGAGACAAATGATGGAAAAGTGCAGGGAAAAACAACAAACTCTACACATGTGCTTCATAGACTTGGAAAAAGCTTATGATAGAATCCCGAGAGATGAGGTGTGGAGAGTTCTGAGAGAGCGAAATGTGCCTGAAAAATATGTGAGGATCATCCAGGAGATCTATATGGATGTGACAACTCGAGTAAGAAGCACAGTGGGTATGGCTGATAGTTTTAGATTACAGGTTGGCCTTCATCAGGGATCAGCTCTCAGCCCCCTCCTGTTTAACATTGTGTTTGGTGTGCTGACTGAAGCGGTGAGAGAGAACCCACCGTGGTGCTTTCTCTACGCAGATGATGTAGTTATCCTGGCCAAGAGCAAGAATGCACTGCAAGCAGAGTTGGAAAGATGGAGGGAGACGTTGGAGAGTAGAGGTCTAATAATAAGTAGAAGTAAGATGGAATACATGACGACGGATTTAGATGGAGACCAGGATGCGACGATACAGATAGTTGGAAGAGATCTGAAGAGAGTAACAAGTTTTAAATATCTAGGCTCAGTAACACAAGCCTCAAGTGAACTGGAAAAGGAGATCAATTATAGAACTCAGAGTGGTTAGAACAGCTGGAGAAAAATAACTGGAGTAGTGTGTGACAAGAGGGTTCCCATTAGGTTGAAAGGAGGGATTCATAAGGCCGTTGTTAGGCCAGTCCTTATGTATGGACTAGAAACTGTACCTATAAAGAAGACAGAGAAAAGAAAGTTGGATGTCGCGTGTCACAAGAAGGGATAAAGTGAAGAACGAATACATTAGAGGATCCTTGAAAGTGATAGAAGTTTCCAGAAAGGTTCAGGAAGTAAGACTGCGCTGGTATGGGCACCTCAAATGAAGAAACGAGGGCCATATGGCTAGGGAAGCAATGATTATGGAGTTCCCAGTAAATAGAATAAGAGGCAGGCCAAAAACAAGATGGAGGGATAGAGTGGCGGCGGAAATGGCAGAAAAGGGATTGCACAATGGCGACTGTGAAAACAGAAACAACTGGAAGGCTCATAAGAAACAGTGACCCCTTATAAGAGAGAAGCTGAGAAGAAGAAGAAGACTTAAACTGCAAATACTGTTTACTAATTGACGCAAAATCTTGAAACCATTAACGGCATCAAAATCTCGGATTCTTAAAGTACTTTGCAAGAGAGAAAAAAAATTTGAATTTTTTTAAGAAATTCACCGTTTTTTACCCTGCGAGTACCTGAAGGATTCGCCAGTTTCATGGCAACTTGGAAACTGCGAGTAATCAAACTGCATTATTCTTAAATTATTCTCAAATTTCGGTGACTCTGAACCTTGCTATTCATATAGATTTTATTACTATAAAAAGTGTATACTTTGTTGAGAGAAATTTTGATGCTATCTTATATCATCTTCAAGTTTGATGAGAATGTACATTGTTGATGTATAGAAGAATAGACACAAAGAGGACCATTGGCCTGGCAATGCTGTAGAACGTTTGCGATGAGACTATTTGAACAACATTTCACATAATAACGAGCCCACTTTCCCCGTCTTTAATGCAGTATTTAAAATTGCTTTGCCAAGTTTTCAGGTTCCTTCCCTGTTCCTCTTAATAATTGCAATGGGAGAGGCCAAATGCGTTGTTTTCTTTAGCTCCTCGGTATAAGTGCTGGCAAGAATAGCTGAAATATCTGCAGCACATACTTTAGTGTGGAAATGTTACAAAGCAGCAGTATTGTGGCCTTAAAATTTGGAAAGTCTGTCGCAAAAAGTATAACTTAAGTACAATTTCTCACAGCATTACTTTTGATACAAAGCTAGAAGCACTTCGTCAACAGTTGCTTCCGTAGGTAGCATAACTGTGAAGACGAAACATTCTTATGACACATAAGGACGTTTTGCCAAGTAACCCTCCACTACACCAATGCAGAAAAGACAGTTTTTAATGGAGAAATTTAGTGGAGATGAGCAAAAGTTACAATATCCTAAGGAGAGAGAGAGTGCTTAGAAGTAAAAATTTACTGTAAGTTAGACTTGGAGGTCCAGAGAATGTAGGTGAAATGTTGGAAGCAAAAGTGAAGCAATGAGATCCAAATTTCACCTCCCAAACTATATATTATGTTGGAAGAGATATATGTCATAAAGCCATTTTAATAGTACTATAAAACATTGTGTTATGAGGAAATTTCTCCAAAGGCAAAATAGGTAGTATTGAAAAATCGTACTGTGGTTTTGCAAGTTGTGAAATTGGATCTAATTTATGACATGAAGAAAAGGAGGCTCATAACATAAATGCATGGAGTCACAAGAAGAGCCAAAGCACATGAATAAGCCTATTTTTCAGAAAAGAAGCAAACAAGTATCTTTTGTGTAACAAAAGATTCTGCTCTATGTTATGGAATTTTCCATAACCTAAAACAGAAACTGGTAGAAAATCTGTTACATAGAGAGGACCATCTCCATGGAATGTGATTGGCAAAAAAACATTAAAAATTAGAAAAAGAACATTTCAAAGAGTGTCTACATTAATATAAAAGCACATTAATTAAGATAAGTCCGAGATATTAGGGATCAAATCTAAAGAGAAGTTCTTTGTTTTTGAACTCCAATTATTTTATGCATGTATGCATACAAGTATATATTTATCTTGTATACGAGGTAAGGCAGATTGCTAATCAGAAGTCAGCTTATGATATTTAAGATGTCTTAATCCAAGAAATGCAAGAAACAGTCCAAAGCAAACTATCTGGGTAACCAATAAAGTGGTATGCAATAATCTCCACTATCTAGAAGCAATTTTATCAAAATAACCATCTAAAATCCAATATAAAATATCAGCAACAGAGCAACCTTGAAAAACATACTTATACAAAAGCCTAAAGCAATGGGAAGCAATAACAATTCCTCTTGATTTATCAAGAAGCAATCTCAGTGCAGAAAAGATTAGCTATATAAAAGCTTACCAAGGAAAAGAGAAATACATAGCTCACAAGAAAATGAAAATTTCTACAATAACAGTCTATTGTTAATGTATGAATTATTTTATCTGCATGCCTACCAAAGCAAAAGAGAAGTACATAATAGCTCACCGGAATGAACATCTCTACAATAACAGTATACTGTGTGAATTATAGTAATTGCATGCCTACCAAGCCAATAGAGAAACCCATAAAAGCTCACAAGAATGGACTTTTGTACAGTAACAGTATACTGTTGATGTATGAATTATAGTAATTGCATGCCTACCAAGGCAAGGAGAAATCCATAACAGTGCACACAAATGAACACTTATACGGTAACAGTGTACTGTTATGTATGAACTATAGTATTTACATGCCTACCAAGGCAAAAGAGAAATCCATAGAAGCTTACAAGAACGAAAGTTTGTACAGTAACAGTATGCTGTTGATTTATGAATTATATTAATTGCATGCCTACCAAGGCAAGGAGAAATCCATAACAGCTCACAAGAATGAACACTTATACAGTAACAGTATACTGTTATGTATGAACTATAGTATTTACATACCTACCAAGGCAAAAGCTCACAAGAATGAACGTAGTACTACCTAGTTTCTCCAGCCTTAGGTATATCAATTCCATTTAAATGCAACAAATTTTTCCTTCTATGACTGCTTCTAGCAAATGTGCTGAAAGCAGCCACATTTGCAAAGAAGACTCTAACCAAGGGGAAGGAAGAGGCAGGCTGAAAGAAGTAAGCAAAAGGATAATCTTCCTTAAGATGGATTTGGACACCAGAAACATGTCCAGATAGTACACAAGCCCCATCATAGGTCTGCATGATCAACTTAGTAAGAATAGAATCCCCATAATGAGTAAAAACATCTTTGACAATTGAACTAATGGCAGGAGCAGTTCTATCTGAACTAACATTATAAGATTTCAATAACCTCCCAGGAACATCATCCTTTTTATCAAGTCTAATAATAACACTAAGCTGCTCCTTAGTTGACACGTCTGTAGTCTCGTCAACTTGCACACTCAGAAAAGTGCACTGTTGTGCTTCCTCATCAATCTGATCTTCAATGACAGAGTCAATGCATTCAATCAGATCATTCTGTGTGTCACCTGAAACACCAGTAAAAAGTCCAGCATTACCCCGTTTCTGATTCGCCAAACTTACCATGCAGACGACGTTCAAACATAGTATCAAATTTTGCAAAACTTTCCAAACGTTCCCTATAATTTCCCCGGTTTAGTCTACTGCCAGATTCATCATGCCCTCTAAAAGGCAACTCTTGCTTGGATAAATACAAAACAGCCTTAGATAGAGTTCTTAGCATACCTATGTTTTGCTCACTTCATCTTTGTCCGTTCTATTTCCTCTCTCCTCGCCCAGGAAAACATAACATCAACCCTTTCAGAGACTTCAAATGTTTTCCACATCTTGTAGGCCTCTAAGTATGATTTTGATTTCTCGTGCTTTTTCCGATCTGGCAAAACATTCCTAAGGTTCGTTTAACCTCTCTCCGTCCACGACTGTGATACCCCAGATTTGAAGAGCCGACATGGCCAGCAGAAAAGACCATTTCTAATAATACTTCCACAAAGCCAATCTTTCTTAGAGTACCATTCCAGTTGAAATGATCTATCTCCTGTCTTTATTTTCAAATTTGGCATTGGTCTTGGCTGTTTTACGGTTAGCATTTGGTCTGCTATGCTTCTAGACCCAAAAGGCCTCTGCAAAAGCTGGATAACGACATCTACAAAGTGCTGAGCGTGAATTTGAGTCACTTCTTTGAGCCATTCTTTGGTCTTGTGCAGTAAGGTAAATTTCTCCTTGCTTTCACAAATAGCTAAAGAGTGGAAAGGCTATAAGAAACTGTATTGCTCTACGCATGTGTGATACTTCGTGCTATCAGAAATGAGCACGACCATGTATTGTTATTTCTGGCACATGACTACATAGTAACCAATATATTCACAGAAATTTAGAATAGTTTATTGTTCTACTTCGTATCATTTCCTTTTCAGCACGAGCTCGCACATGCGCATTGCACTCAATACAGTCTTGCCACAGGGTGTCAAAAGCTAAGGACACGATAATAATGCAGGGATAATAATGCCATTTAGAGTTTGTATCCTATTGAAAAAATGGTCCAAACACTTCTTACTTATTTTTACAAAAAAATATTGATAACACTCCATCATAAAGTGCAATACTCATGTGTTGAAAAGTTAGCCGATATTCACTCTTGGCTCATGTTCACATTAGCATTCAAGTAGCCGCTGTGTGAACAAAAATGAGTTGAACGAGGGTTGGTTTGCGTTATGTGGACTGGACAATTGAGATTTATGAAAAATCATTGACTCATGAACAAGTGAAGAAGATGTACATAATGCCGTGAGATATATGAAGTACCAGAGGGTTAAGATGAGTCTACTATAATACAAAATATTGATACCGTTGAACTAAGGTTGACCTTTTTGATTGTACAACAGAAAGACAGTCTGTTTCCTTTTGCTGTGTTCCAAGTACATCTGGCCACGCCCATTTTAGAGCTTTACTGAGCTAACAAACTTCCCATGTTTATTGCATACCTTCAGTTAGTGAGTGCATTACAAAAGATGGTCATAATGAAACTCGGGGATGTCAATGAACGGCGCTCTATCGAGAGCCAGTGCCTCCACACCCCCTTGCAAGATCTTAGTGGTTCTACAGATCAAGCTCCTTCCCGAACTATTTATCGTACTATGATGAAGCTGTTTGTCCTTTTTCTGGGTTCCTACTCAATATAACACCTTTGTATATATTTTAATTAGGCATCAAAGTATATATACTTTTGCATATAGGTATAATCTTGTTGTTTTGTACTCCTAAGAGACCTGAAGATCTAGCACATATCTGAAGTACATTTGAACTGGTTGCGAGCAGATATCAACTGGATTACTATACTATTCTGCAATATTTGTACATACATTTTCGCGTACAAAGTGGGATAGTGCTGGTACAATAGGTGAAAAAACATATAGTTATATTCTGTTCGTGTGTCAGATTTCGAGACTCTTGCTTACATTGGTTAACTTTATGATGACCATTCTTCGCAATTTACCTAGGGCAGCAGCTTGCTACAAGGTGTATCGTTTTGCACTTCAAATTGCATTGAACCTGCCATATACAACTTGGTCATCATGGACTTGAGTCATCATAGAGTTTGAGCGCCAACTCTTTCGATCAACTTTAAATTGTTCTTCTTTTTCACGATACTCTATACAAAGTCATTTAAATAGTCTTTTAGTACTACAGAATTTTACCATAGCACGAAAAAGCGGCAAAATTATTTTTAAAAACTGGAAGCTTTTTTTCGTCCGACCCTCATCAAAGTATGAAAACGTCGGATAGTGACCTAAAGGTTAACCGAAATATATATCCAGATGCGGTTACATGTGATAGGATGCGTCTAATTGGCCCCAAATGTGGCCAATTAGGACCTAGTAACCATTGTTTACTTGAAGAGTCCCAATGAGAAAACAAACTCTTTTTGTCTACACAAGACTAGCTTTTGAGTCTTGATGTAAACAGATTCCGAAACACTTAAATGAAAAGACGATGTTGCTTGCCAAATTATCCGAAAATTGTCGTCTGTATATGTTTTGGCTCATTCTGGATTTGCAATAAGGTGCTGTCCTATGGCCGACTCACAATTAATTTTGCAATTGTTCTTTCTACATATACGAGGTGGCTCTTCCTTTACGGTATTACTTTTCTTCCTGATGCTTGTGGGGACATGTTGGAATTCCTTTAGCCCAAAGACAAGAAATATTAGCCTTATCAAACCTTTAGTTCACAGGGCACTTAAGATTTGCTCTAAAACTGAATTAGGCTCAGAACTCTACAAAATTAAGCAGCTCATCGAAAACGGATATCCAGCAGATGTTCTACTTTCTTTCATGAACCAAAAATTAGCCTCTGCAGCACAAAAATATTTGGTCCAGAGAAGTGCCCGGTATACTTAAAATTTCGTTGGATTGGAAATGTGTCATCAAAGTTTGAAAATCATATTAGTAAAGCCATTACAGCTTGTTACTATACTTTGAAGCCCCGTGTGGTTTACAACACTAGAGTTATGCTACCATCTGCTAAAAAATATTGCGTTCCTACCACTGAAAATAGTTGTGTTGTTTATGAATTTTCGTGCTGATATGAAGCTCGGTACGTAGTACGTACTACGCAGAGACTAGCAGACAGAATAAAACAACATGTCCCCACGAGCATCTGGAAGAAACCTTATGCTGCAAGAGAGCAGCCACCTGTAATATGTGAAAGCAACAAATCTAAAATTAACTGTGAGTCGGCCATAGGACAGCACCTTATTGCAAATCCAGAATGCGCCAAAATATATACAGACGACAATTTTCGGATCATTGGGCAAGCAATATCGTCTTTTCATTTAAGTGTTTCGGAATCTGTTTACATCAAGACTCAAAAGCTAGTCTTGTGTAGACAAAAAGAGTTTGTTTTCTCATTGGGACTCTTCAAGTAAACAATGGTTACTAGATCCCAATTAGTTACACTTGGGGCCAATTAGACGCATCCTATCACATGTAACCGCATCTGGATATATATTTCGGTTAACCTTTAGGTCACTATCCGAGGTTTTCATACTCTGATGAGTGTCAAACGAAAAAATCTTTCAGTATGTGAAAAGAATGTTGCCGCTTTTTCGTGCTGTGACGTCATTTCCACTACTGTGGTACAACCAGGCCTGTTGGTTATAGTACAAATTATTAGCATGCCGAACAGTGGTTGCGAGATAGCCACATAAGATATTATTCTTAACTCGTGAAATCGGTAGATCGTCTTTACGAACAGATAATTTCGTATATGTCATTCGTATTCAATAATCAAACAATTTCCATTAAAATTCCGATAAAGGCTCTATATTCATTCCAAATCTAGACCATTCAGTAAGTCTAGCTTAATTTCTCACTACTGCTGCTATGCGAGCTAGCCCCGCTTTATATAGGTTTTTCTATTATAAACATAACGATTGACGTAATCATTACGTAAATAAATATGCTGAGTCACGCAACCTAGAACTATCTAGAACGCAAAAGCAGAACTACAAACGAAGCCTCGAAGTTCCTAGATTGCCTACGTAAATCTAAAGCTAAATATGTCTAAAACGTCAGTGTTCTAGAATGTTCTTTAACTTTCTTCAAAGCTCTTCTTAACAAACAGTGTTCTCATTTTTAAGGAAATTTCCTGCCACTAAGGAATTTTTCGCCTTTCTAAGGATTTTTCTAAGGAATTTTGGAATCTAAAGAAATTTTAAGGAATTCTCTTCGAATTATTAGAAAGTGTGTTAATGGTAATTAAGTGTGGAAACTTTGGACATAAAGTTTCTTTTAGGCCGAGGAAGGCAAAGTATTATCTACCATTATCAAGTTCGTGAGTGTGAACCAGCAATCTTACAACCTTTCAAATAGGGCTTGGAGCATTGTAAAGTTTTTTTTATTCCGTAAGCATTCTAGACTTTTAGGTGGATGGCGATATGCTAGAAGATGATTACTTTTTCCTTGAGTCCCAGATGCACACATTGACAATATAGTTTGCACTTTTCAATGTTTTTGGAACACTGACTAGCATGGGATTATGCATGTAATGTGCCCCATTGCAGCTTAGGAGTTTCAATTCTTGTCTGTGAGGTTGCCCTTTGAAGAGGTATGCCCCCCACCTTTGAATGCTCCTTCCATTCTTGCTGGCTAAATTTGACAAATTTCAAAGCCAAATTCAACTCTTTTCTGCTCTCAAAAGGCTTCTTTTCAAGAAGAAAGACTAGGCTTAGGAAATCTATGGAATTTTTTAGCAATCTAGGGAAGTTTTCGCGCAAATCTGAGGAATTTTGCATGAAGAAAAGTGAGAACACTGATGCTGAACATCCACTTTGCATTTCCAAATTGCATACCACTTCTAGAACGAATTAGTGCGAGAAATTTCTGCAAAAATTCATTCGCTTATTTTCCGCCAAAAGATGCACCAACAACTGAACTTCCGTCATTTTCTTTTCGTTTTGAAACTCAGGCTCCATCTACACCGTTACGGATCACTTGTTGAAAATGAAAGGAGCCCAACAGTTATAAAAAGAATACAAAGAGAGAGTTCAACTGGACTGAAGAGGAAATTTCTTTATTACCCCATATAACTATAGACTACAAAGGAACGAAGATGGCTCAGGGCGTAGACTGGGAGACTGTAAAGGCCAAATAAGAGGAGATCACGGAGCAATTTTACTTGCACTATCCGAAGGAAGGCAGTGGCGTCAGTACAAAAGAATACATAGCAACCAATACACAAGCCTACGTTTCATTATTTCCTCCATCTTTTCGCTGAGTGGTGCCAAATAGGCTGATACGGCGTCCCTCATGTATTAGCAAGGCCTCCTTGTGAATCCGTACCACAAGCAAGTGATACGGAATACCCCGTCTAACTTTATAAGAGTCCAGATCACTATTGGCGCTTTTTCTAACAGGACCAAAATTGGCACGACGAACCGTACCAATGTTAGTACGGATTGCTAGGAGCAGTGTAGACGGAAAGCCAATCCGCACTACTTGTGGTACGGATCAACAATTGATCCGTACTGGTGTAGACGGGGCTTCAACAGGGAAAATGAGGTAGAGAATAATCGTTATTGACCACACGGATTAGGAGAACAATTGTTTTAAGCAAAACTCAGAGTAGAACTTTGGCGCTTTTCAGCTTTAATCAACGTTTTGCCTATCAAGAACCCAAGAATGAAGATACTCGCAAAGCTTCTGACCTTTAATTTGTTTCAAAACTGCATTTGTTTAAAAATTTTTTAACTTAGTTCATGTGTACTTAGTTCATGTGTACATAATAACACGCTTGCTGGAAATTCTTCCTTGTAAGTTTAATGGCTTTGTTCACCATTATACTAAGATGCCTCCATGTAAATTTTTGCGAAATTCCTGAGGAAAAAGGAAGAAAAAAGGGATTTTTTTGTGGAACATGGGTCAGACACTTGGAACATGCTCCAGAGCTTGTGAGTTCAATTTCTAGGTGGGTAGGGGGAAAACCCCGGAATTTTCCTTTGCCCTGCCTGAGGACTGTGGGTGTGGGATCTTTGCAGAGGTACTTAGCAGAGGTACTTAGCATTTTTATATTATGTACAGTAGAATTTCGATTTAACGAATTTCTATGGGAATTGGAAAATAGTTCGCTATATCGTTAAAATCAAAAGCGTAAAAAAATCGGGAGGTTTTGTCACAAATTTTAAATACTATCTACCGGTTGTTCACTCATGTATGAGTTATTCAATTTTGTTAACCAAAAATGTAAACAAGATGTTCTCTGTTTAAGCTAAAATGAAAACTTTTTATTTGCTCTCAAGAAGCGTACCAGAAACTGTGCCCTCTTTTTGAAGCTATTCTCATCTTCTTAGGTGCTTTAGAAGCTCGGGCTAGCAACTTACAACAGTGTGTAATACACCGTTGCTGTTTCTGCGTGATCAATGAAATTTAGTAGAGTTTCTCAATACTTAGTTGAAGAGTTTTCAAAGTCAGCAATAAGAGATTGCTGCAGCTTTCTTTACAGCTTCTGCACATTGTCATTTTGGTAAAAACAGTAGAACAAATTACGTAAATAGTTCCATTAACACTAGAAAAATTTTAATCCTTACATGCTGTAGACTTTTAACTTCAAATTTCCTGCTCTAGAAAATTACTTTAATATTTGAAATTTTTAACTTGATTTCTGTAATTTATAGTGCTCAGAGTTCTTCATATCAAGGTAGTTGGGCTGACGGGAGAAACAATTTAGTTTGTAAAACCGATAGTTCATTACACAGAAGGTTCGTTGTAAAGAGGGTTTAAAACGGAGGAAAATGAACTTCATTTCATAAAATCGAGATGGTCGCTATATCGGGGCTTCGAGAAAAAGCAAAATACTTAAAAGGTTTCCCAGAAGCATTGTTTTCTGGTAATACTTGCATCTTACTACAGAAAATCCATATAGATGGATAAACATTAAAATTCTCCTTTGTGTTTTCTAGGAGTCATAGCAGGGAGGCTAACAAGTTTGGCATTAACTTGGCTCTTTTTCCCAACTTTGGCGTATTTCTGGCTTTTTCAGTATAAAAAATTGGCGTATTTTGGCGTTTTTTAATCTCAGTTTGGGGCACTGATGGCGGATGCTGTGGCAGCCCTGGTATATAATTGCCGTGATAGTGTAGATGGATTTGCTGTTGACCTGTTGCAGAAGGCCAGCTCGCTATTTTGCTTTTCGTGTCTCTTCATCACAAGTATCCTGTTGCTACTAAGTTGCGGTATTAAATATCTGCCTTCATAAGTTTCATGTTTCTAAACACAGTTGACTTAATGAGGCCCTTAACACTGACTTAGATAAATGGCTCAAAGTTGCTGTTGACCTCAAAGTTAACAGGCTGTTCTTGAACGTAGCTAAAACGAAATCCATGATTATTTCCTCGAAGCCAAAACATACTGCTTAAACGAATCAAACGGACCAATTATGCTTAAACATAGGCAGTAACCCATTAGAGGTCTTTCAAAGTACAAAACACCTAGGAGTTTATGTTGATAATGCTCTTGACTGGAAGAATCCCATCCAAGCAATAACGAAAAAAATATCACGATCGCCTCGACTGTTGAAACATTCTAAAAGGTTTCTTCTCCTGGAATCACTAAACGACATTTGTACTATTATACTTGTTCCAACATTTCACTACTGTTGCTCAGTCTAGGGGGGTTATGGATTAACTGAAATTCAAAAATTACAGAAACTTCACAATAGAGCAGCCAGGATATTCACTGGCAGCAAGTATGATGCCCCTAGTAAACCTCTAATTGAATCTCTGGGTTGGAGGGCAATTGAAAGATTAATTCAGAGCAAAACACGAGTTATGGTTTTCAAATCTGTAAATGAGCTTTCCCCGCAATATCTCTCTGAATTGCTGTCACCAGCTCGACTAACACCTGTTATAATCTACGGCGTACTACTTATGACCTTAGATTACAGAAGAATATGTCCTTGATGGGAAAAAAGTTTTTCATTTAGGGGCTCAGCATTGTGGAATAATTTACCATCAAAATCAAAACAGGGAGTCAACCTCTTAACCTTTAAAAAGAGTATGTCATATCGTTGCTTTTAGATATTCAATATGATTTTTACTATATACATTTTGTAAGCAGGTTTTCCTTCCTTTCTCGAGTATCACCGGTAGCCACTATTGTAATCATAATTAGGCAGTTTTTTCTTTACTTTTTTATTAGATTTTTACATTGTGCATGCTCCAAGTTAAATGGAGGGGCCCCTTGCACAGCAGCTGTGGTTGAAGGGTTACCCTCCTGGAATGTTTAAATAATAATAATAACAGTTATGAGTCTTTGTATATTTGGGCCTGAATGTTGCCGATGTTCCTGCTTATTGCAATCGCTAAAACGAGAATTAGAATCATATTAACGTTGTATTTAGAGCGCTTACCCTCTCATTGTGCACAATGAAAGCAGTGCAGGGTGTCCATTTCAGCTGGAAATGTTGGAAATGCTACAAAATGAGCCTTTTCCAGAATTTGGCTGAAAAAGCTGGAAAATCATAGGTTTTCCTCCTGCTTTGGCTGGAAAAGCTCGAATTTTATTTTCAGACCTAATAATAATGAGCGGCATTATCAGGTGAAAAACGATCTTATTGAGAAACAGGATTAAAGAAGAAATGATTGTTCAATATCACGTGTGACAGGCCTATTTTCATCAAGTCGATCCATTATTGAAAGCTTTCCATGTTTTGCCATGGGTGGTTGCTAGATCCAACCTTCGGGGGTGCTTTACTGGAAGACATTGATGTTATATAGGAAATTCCAATTTGTTGGAAATTTTAAGGTCAGTCAATATTTTGTGACAATAGTTGGATCACATTTTCAATGGCTGGAAATTCATATCAAAATTAATGGTGTGGCTGGAAAACAATGTGTGTTTTCCTGCTCAAAAGGCTGGGTAAAGGTCACCTTTTTCTGAAAATTTGGTTGGAATTTCAACTTTGAGTCAGTGGAAACCCCGCAGTGTTGTTTATCTCTCTTCTTAGAATGTGGCCTCGATGCCTCATTAGTTTGCAATAAAAGTGTCTTTTCACTTCTTTTTTTTTGTATTTTCAACCTATCATTTTATTGATTTCGTTTTTGCTTTCCGTTCGGTACACTGCCGAACAGAATGGCGATAGTTTAGTGAACTTCTAAGTGTCGGAATGCCTGGGTATTGAGTTCCTCTAAGTTCCAGTAAAGATTGGGGGTAGAGGTTGATTTTAGAGCATTTGAGAAACGTTTTTTGCCTAAAAGGTAACTGAAGTCATTGGTTGTCTTTGCTTAAAAGTTAATTGAAATTGGGGGTTTGGGGGAAGGGCATCCTTATTGGTAAAGTATATTACACAATATTAAAATCAATAAATGTGCTTCTCATCATGATAATTCAAAAAAAGATTTTAGTGTCACAGTGCTAGCTTAGGAGTATAATTTTATCTTTAAGGGGTGACACATATGAGGTATGGAGTGCTCATGAAATGTCTTAGCTCTAACCAAGGAGGATGGTGAGCATTTTAGTGCACTTCTTGTGTCTTAATTTTGGCAATATTGCTTCGAAGTTGGTTAGCTGTTTAAGTACTCAATAAACATTAAGCCCTAACTGTTTTAATCTGGGATAGGGGTTATTTGAGGTGGCTCATAAACTTCTGCTGGATGTGAGGTTTTGGCAAGGTAGCAATGTCATTAATTCTTAGGAGTTCACAATTAATTGTCGCAAGAGTGTAGTTGCATTTACTTAGTTCTTTATCCTGTACAAAACTGATGCATTTTCAATAAATTTTGTAATCTGAGCTGAAGGAAATTTCCGTAATTTACCTAAGCAATGTTACTGGTTACCATAAATGGCCGATTACAGTAAGTTGCACATTATTTAAAAGCAAAGCTTTTGGGGTGGGCACTTTTTCGGACTGGGCACTTATTCGGACCTGGGCACTTATTCGGACCTGGGCGGTTATTAAAAAAAGTAAAACATATACCTAAACATACATCATCTTTCTATCATCATCAAAGTGTAAAATAGAAATTGTAGAATGCGTAGAATGGTCAATAAAGTCAACAGAAAGTATTGTAATTGTAAGATAATGTAAACGTATGTATTGTAAATCCTTAAGGTTTGACTGCAGAGCCAGAAAGACACCAAATTCTCATCAACAAATATCCATAACTATATCAAAGTGTTTATTATTCCTTTAGCTCTTTCATAATTTGCCCCTCCGCTCAGGAAGGCTATCTTTCCCAACTGTCTAAACTAAGCATGTGGCAGCTTACTAACTATGGGTGCTCCGCAGGGGCGCGCTGCGAAGCTGGAAGCGTAATGTTTATAACACACTCCCCGGCGGTGATCAGACTAGTGATCAACTAAAACTACAAAGAACTATAACACTTCAATAGCGGAAACCGAAACAGTAGCGTAAAAACGATTACATAGAATATCTAACAAGCTTACAAAATGTCTCTTCTGACTAAATCTGCAATAGTGGCTGCATTGTGTCGTGGCCTATTGCGCAAACTTGGCGATGCGTTCATATCAGTTTCGCCGCATGAATTCTCAATCTCTGCCTAGTCGGTCGCTGATTGCTCTAAATCGATACCACACCTTACTTTTATAGGAGTCAAGTTTTGTAAAGGTCTTTTATGTAGTTTCTTACCTTTTGGTGAGGTCACCTCCACCTTTGCAGCTCTTACTTTCCATCTGCTCCTGTTATCACCTCCTTTACCTTCCATACTTTCCCGAACTGTCTCTTCACTTGTTCATCCTTCAAAATTACTAAATATTCTTCTGAAATGCGAATGTCATTAGTATTTTGTTTTATTTTATATGATTCCATCAGACTTAACAAATATTCCTCCTTCCATTTTTTCGTAAAAATTGATAGTAAATGATACTGATATTTTGCCCTCTTTGATAAAGATTCATATGTTGACACAGCTTCAATGTACCAATCATTAAGCTTCTGTAATAAATTTCTACCATTTATCAATTGAGAGGGAGTGAGGGAATAACAAACACCTTCACTGTCTTGATATACATACGTTGAAGGTCTTGTTGCTTAGGGATTAAAAATTCAAAGAAATCGAGAGCAAAAGCAGATATTTTTACATCAAACAAAGTACTTGAACAATCTGTTGCAAAAATATGGAATGAGCAACTGTAAATCAATTTTAACTCCTCAAGAGCATGACCAAGTTATGATGATGAACCAGTGGATAAAACGAGATATCAAGCTGTAATTGGAAGCATTACATATGCAGTAACAGCTACTCGTCTTGATCTAGCTCAACTCTAGGATCAGTCAATCAATTTGCATCAAATCCAAGCAAAGAACATTAGATAGCTGTTAAGAGAATCGTACGTTATATACAAGGAACATTAAATCATGGAATACCAATTAGTGGTCAGAAAGAAAAGAGCATTCAGCTTGAAGGTTATGTTGATGCTGAATACGTAGCAGCAAAGTTATCACTTCAAGAAGCAACTAGTACCAATAAAGACAATCAAAGTGTTATTGCATTGTGCAAAAATCCGAAATTTCATTCACGGACAAAACAAATTGATATCAAGTATCATTTTATCAGAGAAAAGATAAAAGACTCAGAAATTGCTTTGAAATACTGCGCAACTGAACACATGATTGCAGATGCTATGACAAAAGCATTGGGAAAGATAGAATTTCAAAGATTCAAGGACTAGATGGGAGTATCAAACTTTATTTGAACATTTGCTTGTTATTGACTTTATGGACTATTGCTTGCATGAATGTTTATATTGATTTATGAACTATAGTACTTTCGAGTGGGAGTGTTGAATTATTGTTCGAAAATAATGGCATGTGGCACAATTAGTCACATGACTAATCCTATACCATATTCCGAAATTGTATACTTTAGACTTTAGAAAGTTAAAAAGTTAAGTTATATGCAAAGTTATGTTATGTTCATGACATATGTTATATCAAAATGTGTTCAATATTCTTCTTGCGCTTATCAGAATAAAAGATTTTAACAATATTCATGTGGCTCACTGTTGTGGATGACCTATAGCAAAGTGCGTATACAAATTCGTTGGAAAACCTTCATAAGGCGAATTAAATGTCAAATATACCCGTGGAAATGAATACTTAAGTACAGCGCTATATAGTAATCTTTTTTGGGTTGGTGACCAAGAAGCTGTAACATCGAAAAGATGCACATAGCTGTTATGACACGGAAGTCAAGTCATGGTAGGCCTATTTTTCTACCGGTACCCAAAATTTCATCAATTACTCGACTTACGACAAAGATATCAGAGAAAGGAAAAAAGATTAAAATTTTTCATAAAATTCTCTAACTTTTCATGTCCATACTTGGTAATATAGCTTCTTATTTTTGAATAGAAAAATTTGTTTAGTTGTCGATTAGAAAATGCGGGTTTCCTTGCAAAGTTACCACTGGTTTATCATGGTGATTCGTGGAACCAAGAATACCTACCGTTTAATAGCAAAAAGCAGTTACTTATATGTATAAATACCAGCTGAAACTGATTCACTGAATACTTGCGTTGCCAGTTTAACTTTCATTTTACCAAAGGATGGAGGCGAAATATGCCTGTGTGTTAATCTTAGAGCTCTCCTTATTGAAAGTGTTTGTTCTTTTTTGAAAAATGCCTTAGTGTCAGACTATGTTGCCGTTTTGCCATCAAAAAGAAACCGGTACTTCATCAAATCATTTCTAATTGATTTTAATTAGTGTGATAGGTCATAACTAATATTATTGTTTTTACGTATTTCTAAGTATGGCTTGTCTTCAGTAAACCCCATTGTTTCATAGAACTTTAAAAAATTTGAGCCTTGTTCACTCACAAGTGCAACAACCTTTAATCCAATTAATTCTAGCTGTAGAAGAGCTTTATCAATAATGCCCTTCAACTTTTCATTATTGCATGCTTCTTTGACTGTAAAGAAGGTTACTGGCTGTTTCCAATTGTTGAGAATGCCTCGACTCATGAGAACCAGAGCTGAATTGGCAACAAGATTTGATGTTTTACCCTGTCCAAAACTCTCTAAACTAATACTGGAATCAGAAGACATTTCATAAAAAAGATGTGATTTTAAAGACATTTCATCCATTATTAAGTTGCATATCTTGGCACTTTCAGACATCAATTGAACCCTTTGCTTTAGAACAAAAATAGACTTCTCTATAAAGCCAGCATTTGAAGCAAGTCTAGACACAAGCTTTCTTAGAGTTGATTTGGATGGCAGGCTTTGTAACTTTTCAAGAAATCTGTATGCTCTTCATGGATACTGTATGCAAAAATATTGAGGATTATTTTGTTTGGCATTTCTATGGCTGTATGTCATTGATGAAAAAATGTTAAATCAAATAGATAGTTATAGGCCAATTTGCAACTATTTTGGATTTCAATAACCTATATCACTTGTATGCAGTGGCATAGAAAATGGGGTGCAGGGTGCAATCTCTCAGCTATGACATGTGGGGGCAAGCCTAAACACTTTGTAATTAACTTGGAAGTGACAAACTATTTAGATAAGGCAAATATCAGTAGAGTACTAAAGCTCTCTTTTCCCTGGTCAATTCTTTGGCGTCTAGTTTGACAAGAAAATATCACCACAGGCTATCAATTTACTTCAACACAGATGTCAACTTTGGAAACAAGTACTGTTAGATTTTGGTCACATATCACTGCGTCAATCTCTTGTATGATGAGCTACTCACAATAATTGAATTGTTGGAGAGTATTGCCTGCTTGATATAGTCAACACCTAGTTCAATTTTGATGGCTATGACTAATCACCGATCGGGGTTAGAAGGAAACCTATAAAAAGTTAGCTCCGGGTGGGTGACATTGGTATATGAGCAGTTAGTTGCTGCATAGTAGCAATGTTCTATGAAATTTTCCTCCATTGCTTCGTGAACGCTAGGTCAAAAACAAGTGTTGT
Organism: Cassiopea andromeda; assembly: GCA_018155075.1. Classification (NCBI taxonomy): domain Eukaryota; kingdom Metazoa; phylum Cnidaria; class Scyphozoa; order Rhizostomeae; family Cassiopeidae; genus Cassiopea; species Cassiopea andromeda. The sequence goes on along the minus strand of WIPJ01002644.1, from coordinate 36,415 downwards.
CTAGTCACTCGCTATGGGAAAACTAATGTCTGCTTTCCCTAGCTGCGTTTTGAATGCGAGCCTCTTTCACATGAAGATAACGGAATTGAGCAAGAGTTGGCCTTCTGTTAAAACTCTCTATTCTGTGACTAGTTCTAAGTGGATTGCCCAGGTTGAAGCACACGTGAAAAAACAAGTATGATATTTGAACTCTACATTTCTCTGCAATCTCTTTAATTTTACAATTAAAGGACCCAAAAAATCAACACCAGTTTGTGTAAAAGGAGGACTGTCCGATACTCTTACTTCTGGCAAAGCGGGTGTACCTAAATGGAAGACCTTCTCACCTTTTACGAATGATGCATTGCTTAATTGCTTTCTTTACTTGCTGTCTTCCCCTCAAAATCCAGTAGTTTTGTCTTACTGAATTTATTGTTTCTCGAATCCCATCATGGTAAACTCTTTCGTGTGCAACTCGTATAACCATTTCGCTATATGTGTGCTCTGATGGCCTTAAATTCGGGGCTTTTGAGCATTCTACTACAGCGGCATTGTTCAAGTTTAGATTTATCTTTCAAAATACCCCTATCATAAACAAACAGGTCAAATTGATTGACTAATATTGGCGTATTTACCCCCATAGATTGCTTAGATTTTATAAACTCCACTTCCCTTTTAAATTCACTATGTCGAATATACTTACTTAATTTGGTCTCTGCTTCCTCTAATTCCTCTGCATTTAACGCTTTGTCATTTACTAAATCATTGCTATTTATAGGATGTTTCATATCGTTTTCACAAACGATATGATCTGAGGATCCATACAAGGGCTCTTAACAGCTTGAGTTTGAATAAAATTCTGTTGCAATCAATTACATCATTCATGCCTGACGAAACACCACTTTCTTTGTTTAAAATGACAAAGACATTATCTAGGGTGTTTCTACTCTTTCCTTCATAGCTACTTGGTTATCGTCATCATTGTAATCATGTTTAGGCCACTCTTGATATGGGAGCTTAAAATTTGCTGGACCTTCCCACCAAACCTTAATTTGTAAAAGACTTAGACCAACCCTCCCACGAGAAAGTCAGGGGGGCTCAATGGCCTAGGACAAAAATTCCACTCCTTGCGTGTGGAAACCTTAAGAATTTGTTCTACTTGGTTTCCTGCATACTGCTTCCAAAATTTAGAATTTCTTATCCAACATAGTGATGCCATACTTATTGTGCTTTGGGCTGGACAAAGAATTCACACGAGAAAATACTCCATTTGTAAGTGAAACTATTTTGTGAAGAACAACTCTGAAACATATACTCTAAATATCTTGACTGCACACATGCTGCGCCCCCCTGAGACACAGATACACATTCTCAACACACTCCCCCCGGTTCGATCGGACACTGATCAAACAACAAACAAGAACACAAGTGGAATATACGACATTACAATTTCTAAATAATGGTTAACATGAGGAAATATGCAAAAAATGTTCGTGCAATAATGCTACATACTTCCATTATTATCATTGCCTTACTAAACCATCCTGTCTACATAATACACCAATTATAGCGGCGTTGCGCTTGGGTCTTAGCGCTGCTGCGGTTGCTGCAGGTCTATCCACGCTTGCTGCGGGTATGCTGCCTTCGTGCACATGCGTGTCTTTTGCTGGCTGCTCATGCAAATCATTAGTGCTAGTAGTTATTTCCAAGGGGATCAAATGTTGTAGAAGTCTTCTAAATACCTGTTTACCACTGGATGCTGTTACCTCTACTTTGGCAGCTCTTACATCATCATCATTCCTTGTCAACAGTTCACTTTCCCTGCACAATTTCCAAAATGCTCGTTTTGTTTGGTCGTTTCTTAGAATACATACGTCACCAACAGATATGGACGGCCCTTCTTTACCTGTTTTGTCTTATACGCTTCCATAAGGCTGGATAAATATTCCTTTCGCCACCGTTTGGTGAAGTGCTCCAGAAGCTTTCTGTGATACCTGGCTCTTTTAGATAATGCTTCGTGATTACTGATTATTTCAAAATGATTCTGACTTGATGTCTGCAAAAGATTCCTTCCATTTATTAGTTGAGAGGGAGTTAATGGGTAAGAAACTCCTTCAGTATCGTCAAAAATATAGGTAATGTGTCTTGGATTTATAACACACTCGATTTCTACTAGTAATGTACTTAATTCCATGAAGCTTAGTATGCCCCAACCTACAACCTTTATCAAAAATCTTTTGACTCTTCTGACGAGCCTTTCCCACATCCCCCCTGCCAGGGGGAACGTTCTACAATAAAATGCCACTTGACACCCTATGAGGATAAATGATTACCTAAACGCGAATTACGAATAAAGTTCTTAACTTCCTTAGCAACGGTCTGAAACGTTTTCAAATTATCTGAAATGAGGGTAGAGGGCATCCTTCTCCGGGCGCAAAATCTTCGAAAACAATGAATGAACGCGGGTACATCCAGTGATTCTATCAGCTCTAGGTGAACAGCTCGAGTTGACGCACAGGTAAACAAGCAAACGTAGGCTTTTTGAGTGACCTTACCTTCCTTTGAATAGAAACCTGTAGTGAGATTCCTGCGAAATCAATTCCGGCATGCGTGAATGGAGGTGCGTCATCTACTCTTATATTTGGGAGATCTGGTGTAACATTAAATTTAAACGGGATGCCACTCCCTTAGCACAAGATCTGAGTAATGATGTCTAGAAGGAAGCAGTATTGGGTTTTGCTTGCGTCTGACATTAAAGAATTATTTAAGCGCAATCTACAACGGAGAAGACCCTTTTCGTCTAAGAACAAATTCAGTTGATTGATGAGAAGTGAGTCATTTGTTGCGCCTTGTGACTTATGATTTACGATTTCCTTCTGAAAGGCAAAACTTTGCAAAGATCTTACTATACATAATTCAGCGCATTCGAATTCAAGAACACTAACTTCGGTGTCCAAACAAAGTGACTCATTCCGGACAGTGGCCCTTAAGTTGTGAATAAAACGATGCACCCAAGCGTAGACTCTTAATAACTGAGTTCTACTGCCAAATTCATGGGTGCTTAGTTACTGTGCTTCTACACCTAACATAGCATGATATACCATAGGCTTGACGTTCTTCTCCTCAAAGGTGACGCAAGATGGTACATCCTTGAAACTCAGTTGACTAGGCCATTCTTGGGAAGGTAGTTTTAGGAACTTAGGACACTTCCACCAGAAAAGGTCGTGAGAGAGGCTGACTATACTTACCTCTGGAGGGCAAATCTACAGGGTTGGACGGACCGGGACAGTAATACCATTCATCCCGGGATGATAACTTGAGAATATCCTTAACTCTATTTTGAACGTAAGCTTTCCATGCTCTATCATTTTTGACCCAACACAAAGCTGCTACAGAATCCACCCAATAAAACATATCGATTTTCCCAGCACAAAGCTCATCCTGAAGAGTGTGAGAGATAGAATCGACCAGTTTATACATAAGACAAGCTCCTAGCAATTCAAAGCGGGGAATGCTCTGCTTCTTGAGAGGGCTGACCTTGGCTTTAGAGGCTAAAAACTGCGTATCAAGTTCACCTGAGACATAAACAATACGGAGATAAACTACACTTGCATAGGCCTTTTCACCAGCATCGGAAAATGCGTGAATCTGAACATAATCTATATCGAGGGTCCTATCGAACAAACATCTAAAAATGCGCACATTTTGCAAACTGGCGAGCTGAGCAATGAAGGAATCAAACTTCTTTATAGGGGAACCCACGAGTTTGTCGTCCCATGCCATTTTTGTGGCACATAAGTCCTGAAAGAGAATTTTCATGTTGACAGCAAACAAACAAAGGCAACCAAGAGGGTCAAAAATCTTCGCTGCAATTTTGAGAACTGACCGCTTCGTGGGTGACAACGAGGCTGCAGCTGCTATTACGTGGCGTAAATCAAAATAAAACTGGTCAGTATGCATGTTCCAGTTGACGCCTAAAATCTTACAAGTATCGTCAGTGACCGTGGGACCTACTGAGAATTTACTGGAAGTCTGGTCATTGTCTTGTACTGCGGGGGTATTGTCAGGGGGTGCATATCCTGACTGCCTCCTTCTGCCTTATTTATGCGGTCAAGTAAGTCCTTATCGTTGGAGTTCCATTTACGCCAGGCATGTCCAAAGTCCGGCCCGCGGGCCAAATCCGGCCCTCAGTCAAATTTTATCCGGCCCGCAGCCTAGTCATGAAATATATAAGGCTCGTATACTGTTATTTGGCTAGCAGTATTAACATTCTTCATTTACCCACTAGAGACCAACAGCACTTTACACAACACAACCCCCAACCCGCTAGAATTCATGGTCAGTGGTTTTCCACCAGAATTCTCACGTAAGAGCACAATTACTTCTGTTTAAGAAAAAAGGTTAAGTGAATATTCAAGTGCATGTGATATGCTTGTTTCAAATGTACCAAAAACATTCTAAAGATGTTGAAATTGAAACAAAAAAAGCAAATGTGCAACACAAAGTGGCTTCCAAAAATTTTCTTAAATTATCGTTGCTATATGTAAAAAAAGGTTGGCCCCACCACTTTTACAATAGAAAATCTGGCCCCCGTCGCGAAAAGTTTGGACACCCCTGATTTACGCAAATTAAATGCCCCCTGACTCATTATGCACTTACAATCTTGATAAAGCGTGAATGTTTGTGGGCTTGAGTCAACACTGCAAGATAAGTCATCGGCATACAATCGTCGAAGGATTTGCACAGCTTCAGGATGTGTGCCGGAAAATAGAGCAATATGATGTTGAATAGTGGCGCCTAGAATCGCGGGTGAATACGTTAAGCCGAAAGGGACACGTGTGGTGTGCATTTGGATTACCTGTTGCATCTTGGCATGAATATCTTCAAACTATAGGAACCTCAAGGAACTTCTGTCAGCCTCCTTTACACCAATCTGTAGAAACGCCTTCTCTATGTCTGCGGTTAATGCTATTGCGTGAGACCGGAATCTAATTAAAGTGTCAAAAATGGAAGGCATATCGATATCACCTACATCTAAGTTGTCATTGGGAATGGCGGGAATTTGCCCTCGAGCAAGCACTGCCATCAAAAACAATGCGTACCTTGGATGTCGTTTTATAACTACGTATAAAACAATGATGGCTAAGAAAATGACAACTAGGGAGGGAATATTCATTAACAGGCACCTTTTCAATAATATCTTCTTCGAGCTGTGCCTTAAATATCTTGCAATATTCCTGAAGTAGTTCGGGGTTACCTTTCAAACGATTAAAAGCAGATCTCAGCCTGGCTTAACATAAATCATAATCATCAGAAATCAAAGAGAGATTGCCATCCTTCCAAGGAAGGCTTATTTCATACCTAGTGCTATTAAAGATGATATCCAGATCCCTTGAGGCCTTTTTTCATCTTGTTTGTCGCTAGGATGCTCATGTAGCCCGAGGGCTTCTTGTTGCCAATAGTCGTTGGGAGCTTTAACCAATTCCGACGAATCTTGTCCTTTGTCATATCCATGTAGCCCTAAGGACGGAGACTTAACTGTGCTGTCTATAATAAGATGAGAAGCAACATCATTAAAATCATCATGATTGCTAAAAGTAGAATCAACTGGTCCTGATAATAACCACCCTAATCTACTACTAATGGCTATCGGGCCAAAACCACCCCTTAGTACCTTCCCAATGACAATATTATGGTAAAAACTGCCCCTATTAGTATATCAATGCGCTCTTTGCTGTTAGTGCTGCGATCAGTGAGCTGTAGACCCTGTAGATGGGGGTAGAGACGCAAATCTACGCGCGACCCTAAGGGGGAACAAATGGTAGGATGGGTTAATGCGGATATCTCTACTTCGCTATCATTAAAGCCTGGTTCACACATAGCCGTAACATGTCGGTGACTGCCGCCAGCACTGCTACTACGGTATGCCGCAGGCAGTTTATTCCTTATGTGAACAATTTGCCCCCGGCAGCCTGCGGTACCGTGAAGAAAGTTGAGCTTTGCTATTTCGGTACCGCCGGCAAGGCAAAAATCTTATGTGAACATCGTGCCTGCGGTTGCCTTTGGCATCTACTGTATGCAAATCGTCATGTGACGATGGTTGACCAATAAATACTTAACAATTTAACGGTCTCGTATCATCTTTCGTGTGTTCCTAAAATTAAGATGGCTGTAGCAGCTGCTAGGCAAGAAGAAATTGAAATAAAAAGCCATGTTGAAACGAAGCATTGATGAGATGTATCTGGTATTACCCTGTAAGTTACGATAAACAATGATGTCGTATACTTTGCTGAAATATATGAGAACCTACATATTTTTCTTTGTTTCAACTTTTATGAGGTTAATTTTACAAACGCATAGTAGGTCAAAATTTATCCACAGTGAGTTGCTAACAAAAGTTGCCTGTTAGAGCTGACGCCATATTTCTGCAGTGCTTCGGCTTCCTACGAGAAAACAACAGAAAGCAACAACAACAAAGATTCAATAATGAGTGCTTGACTACTGGCAGGTTACTGGCAGCCTGCGGTACATGTACCTGCGGCAGTCGCCGGCAGGTTACGGCTATATGTGAACCAGGCTTAACTAAAGCTATCTTAAATCTAACACGATCACATTTCATCTTCTTCCCTTTTTGGTTCTCAACCAAAAGTATTCAAGTTTAAATTTTCTGAAACTTCAACTTCCAAAGACCGTCATTTCTTCAAGTCTTCAGTGATGTACGTTCTTTGACTCCCATTGTCAAACAAAAGTTTCACTTCAATGTTTTCATCAGTGTTGTGGCTGTAGACATGGGCTGTGGTGGTTTGTAGCAAGATCTTTCCGTCCTGCCTTGTCGTAGCAGGACGGAACTGCTACTGCAACTGCTTCACTTTGCTTCACTTTGAGCATTGCTGGCATTGCCTGGTTTCACCATCCTTGCATCGCTTAATCCACTACGTTCAGTTGTATTGCAGATAGATTGGTGATGTCTCCCTTTGCATTTTAAACATCCTCGAGGGCTTCTACATTCCTTCGATATGGGACCAACCCATAAGCAATTGAAACATCTTTTGGCCTTTGAAAGTAGATGCTTTCTTTCCTTAACATCAATCACCTTATTGCAGTTGAAAGAACAATGCTCACCTTTGGCAGAACTAGCATTCAACTTTGTTCCTTGACTTAGCTGTAGTAAAAAATGAAGTCTTTATCCCCTGTGGTGATTTAGGACGTTGCTGGGTCGATCTTTCTGGTCTCCTCTCCGTTGCAATTATTTTTGAATTTATCTCATTGGCTTCAAGCTCCTTTCGAATGACTTCCAGAATCTCATTGATATCCCAAATGTCTTCTGAAGTTTTTCATGCAACCCATAGTGTGATTTCCTGAGGCATTTTTGCCATAATAATTGTTATCAAAAGACTACTGTACCTTTCTGCGGTGACGCCCAGTGGTTCCAAACCTCTGATGTAAACATTAATGCTATCGTATATTGTCCTGAGTCGATCTATACCGCCATTTAGGCTGTTTTGGAGCTTGAGAAGTGATTGCATATGTGCCGTGATAATCAGTTGATTTTTGCCAAAGCGTGATTTTAGACTTTTGGACTAAATGATCGTAGTTTTCCTCCTGTAGCTGAAGGCCTTCGATTGCATGTCCCTTCTAAGAGCAAAAATAAGTAGTCGAGTTTGCTAATCTTCGGAACATCAGTATTGTTATGTACCGCAAATTCAAAACTCTGCCAAAATGAGTTAAATCGCGTAACATCTCCATTGAACTTCTGTAAGTTAATCTTAGGAAGTCGTACACCACTGTACAATTCTGATCGACTGTTTCGGCTTGGAAAACTTGCATTGTGCTGAGCACGAGGAGAAAATATTTCTAGCCCGAGGGGTGCTGGCGATGCGGCATTCTCAGTAAGGGATACTTGAGCAATAGAACCTGAGACGTTCTCTCTTAGAAAATCGTTTACTTTCTCTGATACTTCATAGATTTTTGTATCCTACTCTGAGGAGTCGATGATTTCCTTTTCCAATTCCTGAGTAGCACTTCTGTCGTATTTTTGTTCGTCGAGTTACTTGAGATATCTGTGCTCTTCCTTTATTGTTTTTGCGATTGATTTCAAACGAGAAGTCACCTCAGTGCCAATTAGGCCAACAGTGTGTTCGTGAATGAGAGAGTTTGCTTCTCTTTCCAACCTAGCAACAACAGCGCAATTGCCTCCTCGTAAGGCCCTTATCTTGTCGAGAGTTAGTTGTTGGACTTCAACTTCGTCCTCCGACATAGCTTCAACTTTTCTGTTACAAATGAGCTATAATTCCTTGCCCCTGCCCCACGTTGGGGGCCAGATATTGTGTCTTGTGCTGGACAAAGAATTCACACGAGAAAATACTCCATTTGTAAGTGAAACTATTTTGTGAAGAACAACTCTGAAACATATACTCTAAACAGCTTGAACGCAATAATCAACTAATCCAACTTATCCTACGGCTATATCTATATCTAAACTACGGGCTTGTGCAGAGTATGCCAATCTGACAGGAGCACATCACACGGCAGCGAAGCACGTGTGCTTACCAAACTGCAGAAGTGCAGCGCCCCCCCCCCTGAGAGACACAGATGCACATTCTCAACAACACTATCAATCCAGTAATAGGTTTCAATATTTTCTATTCCTAATTCTTGCTCAATAGTTGATTTTGCATTAGCTACAAGTTTAGCCCTGAGATAGGCCCATAACAATTCAAGTCGTGGTATGCTTTTGGCCTACATAGGGCTAAATCTAGTCTTAGCAGCAATAGAGCGCACATAAACCTCATTAGTTTCATATTCGACGCGTAAATAAATAGCAGTGGCGTATGCCTTTTCGCTGGCGTCAGATAAGCATGAATTTGCAATGACCGAGTCATTTGCTGGGAGATTAATAGATATCGTGGCATGGAGATTCACTGTATCTTTCAGATGTCACTAACTGCTCTATCACAATTGTCTCTGTTTTCACCTTCCAGCGGTGCGCCCCATCCCACCTTTTCTATGCAAAGTCACTCAAGTAGGGTGTTTTCACGTGACGTCACGTCCTCGCAAAACGTTAAGCTCCACCATCTTGGAGGACAACGTGGAGGACAGAGCTGTTGACGATGCATGTGAAAGTTTGGTGCCTCTCTGAAATGTAATGTTGGAGTAATCTTTGCACTAGAAGTTAAACTAGAAAGGAGATGGTGAACTTTTGTGCTGTGTTTGGCTGTTCTAATCGCTCTAACAAGGAAAAAGACAAAAGCTTTTTTAGGATACCAAAGATTCTGCTCCATGGTGACGAAGAAATGCGAGCTCTTTCCATTGAGAGAAGACGGGAATGGATTTCCATGATAAACCAGAAAGACACTGACTTAACTGGCTCACATCATTGTGTGTGCTCAGATCATTTTGTATCAGGTACTATTTCTCATAATTTATGAATTTCAAAGCTTCTTTTCTGGGGCCTAGGCCTAACCAGAGCTTGTCACTTTGCAAGTGAATTGAGTAGCACAGTACGACCCATTTTAAATGTTGTTTGTTAGCCTTTTTTAATTACTTTAATTATAAAAAGGTAGCAGACAGAGACGCATTTACCCATGGGCCCCGAGCAAAATTTCGAAAAACCAGTGAATTACTATTGATTTCATTCTTGTGTTTGAATTGAGAGATAATGTCTTCAGACAACACAGTGGCTTCATTATTTGACAATGTGTGGTGGGCGAGCAAAAACAGTTGGTAATTACTGTTGTCTCAGACCTAGATTAGTCATAAACGTAGTGTAGATTTCAAATGTATTGCCGAGTTGATTGTTTAACTAACACTTTGTTAACAGAAATAAGATTAAAAGAAAAGGTGTGATTACTGTGTTATGGCGCCAAACTCAGTTTATAATATCCAATTTCAAAGAACAGCATGCCATGACTTCATGACATGAAACCATAGAATCTACTCAAAGCATTGGTTTTTTGGTTTAAAGTTTGAAGATGAGCAACAGGTCTTATCCTAGCGGTGCAGCAAAGAAAAAGGTGAAGAAAATTCGTGAAACCGAATCTCTTAAAAACGTTCCAAAATTGACAAGTTTTGGTTTCAAGTCAAAGCCCAAAGAGACTGAAGGAAAGGATGGTGAAGGCATCCAGGAAGCTATATGCGATCTATCAACTGAGGGACAAAACGAAACATATAAACTTTTGAAACAATAACTGATTTCACCGATAAAGAAGAAGATCGCTTGGAATTGGAGTCTTCTTGCGAGGAGACCAGAGAAAGTAGAAGCAAAGGCGACGTCTACGAAAGTCTTTTGGTAAGTCCCTTCTCTAACGATGCAGCGCAGTGGGCAGAGATCACCGAGGAACTTCGACACTACTGGGCCTCGAAAGGACCCACATAGTGTCAAAGATGGACATCTCCGTACGTTCATTCAGCAAGGGAGTTCAAAAAGAGAGGGCGAATAAAAACTCGATTATTTAGCGAATCCCTTCTTCGCAGAAAGCTGCCAGACGGGGAGAAAATTAAGAGTGGCTTCTTTATTCGCCATCAACAGGAAAAGTTTTTTGCTTTTATTGCAAGTTATTTGAAAGAACGAATCATTCTTCGAAGTTTTCCAATGAAGGCTTTGATGACTGGAAACATCCAGAGCTAATTCACGTGCATGAGCGTTCATTGGCCCGCTTTGAGAGCACTCAATACTGCAGACGTTGGAAAACAAAAAAAGCTTGATTGATAGCCAACACCAACAGCAAATACAGAAAGAGGAAGCATACTGGGGAAAGGTATTGTCAAGGGTTGCCCAGGTAGTGAAGTTCTTGGGAGAGAGAGGAAAATTCAGACAACGGTAATTTCCTTGGAATTATGGAGCTCATTGGAAAATTCGACCCTTTTCTCGCTGACCATATTGCCCGTTTCAGAAATCAAGGATCCGGATATCCATCTTATCTATCTCATGCAACTATGGAAGAAATTGTTAGCATATTAGGAAACTAGTTGCATGAAAATATAGTAGCGTCCACAAAAGAGTGAGAGTATTATTCCATTATTGTTGACTCCACCCCAGATGTCGCGCACGTTGATCAGCTGTCTTTGGTTGTGAGATATATTGAAACTGAAACTGGAAAACCCGTAGAAAGATTTGTTGGTTTTACACCTATCAAATCATACACAAGTGAACCATTGACCTCAGACATCCTGGAGACCTTGAAAGCCCTGATGCTGGACATTGATCTATGCAGAAGCAAGTCATGTGACAATGCGTCCAACATGTCAGGTAAATATACCGGGGTTCAAGCAAGAATCAAAGAAGTAAATAGATGTGCACCTTACGTGCCTTGTGCCAGCCACTCACTCAACCTTGTGGGCAATGTTGCTGTTGAATGTTGTCGTGAGGCAGTCTCGTTCTTCTCCATTGTAAGAGAAGTTTGTAATTTTTTTCTGCTTCAACCTACCGATGGGACTCTATGAAGAACGCTTAGCAAAACACCAACTGATCGTTAAAACGTTATGGGACACTAGGTGGTCTGCTCGGCATGATGCTATTAGGGCAATTGCGAAAGGCTCTGTTCCCATTAAAGAATGCTTAAGCCTGGTTCACATATAGCCGTAACCTGCCGGCGACTGCCGCAGGTACATGTACCGCAGGCTGCCTCAGGCAAGATGTTCACAAATACATTCTTTTGCCGGTAACCATGCCGGTAGTCAAGCACTCATTATTGAATCTTTGTTATTGTTGCTTTCTGTTGTTTTCTCGCGGGAAGCCGAAGCACTGCAGAAATATGGCGTCAGCTCTAACAGGCAACTTTTGTTAGCAACTCACTGTAGATTAATTTTGACCTACTACGCGTTTGTAAAATTAACCTCATAAAAGTTGAAACAATGAAAAGTATGTAGGTTCTCATATATTTCAGCAAAGCATACGAGATGATTGTCTATCGTAACTTACAGGGTAATACTAGATACATCTCATCAATGCTTCGTTTCAACATGGCTTTTTATTTCAATTTCTTCTTGCCTAGCAGCTGCTACAGCCATCTTAATTCTGAGGAACACATGACAGATGACACGAGACCGTTAAATTGTTAAGTATTTATTGGTCAACCATCGTCACATGACGATTTGCATACAATAGATGCCAAAGGCAACCGCAGGCACGATGTTCACATAAGGAATAAACTGCCTGCGGCATACCGTAGTAGCAGTGCTGGCGGCAGTCGCCGGCATGTTACGGCTATATGTGAACCAGGCTTTAGATGTGTTAGCTGAGGATGAAGAGCAAACAGTGCAGACAAGACACGATGCTGAGTCAATCTCAAATAAATTAAATGTACTGAAATATGCATTCATGTGCTTGTTTTGGTATGACTTCCTTGGGAGAATACATGCTACAAATCTGTCTTTGCAAACAATTAATCTGAGTCTTTCATGTGTTGTTGACTTGTATCGAAGTTTGAAGTCATACATTTCAGAACTAAGAAGGGAAGGAAAATCCAAAGAGTATCTCAAAATAGCAAAATCATTCAGCCAAGCAACATAACAGGAATTAAGAGATGAGAGAAGGAGGAAAACTAAAAGAAACAAGGCAACGGACGAGAGTACAGCAAGTGGAGTAGAGCTAGCTGGTGAACGAGCCTTTTACGTAAATGCATACCTTCCAATCACGATAGTCTCCACACTGAGCTCTCCCGGCGGCAAGCAGCATACAAGCTTATTAATGACAGATTTGGTTTTCTCGTAAGTCTGGATAGCAAGGAAGTGGACGTTGCTGCTAATTGCAAAGTCCTGAAAGATGCCTATCCAAATAATTTTGATGAGGACATGGAAATGAAAATTCAGCAATATCGTAAGCTTGTTGAAAACCCTCTCCAAACGTTCCTCGATAAAAGGAGAAATCTCATTGAAACCGACGGCGGATGTCACAAAAAAGTAAGAAATTGAAAAGGCGTCAGCCCCATGAAACACAGAAGCCTCTTTCAGAGTATCTGTTAGAGCAAATTGTGAAAGGAGATGTAGCTGCAACTTTCCCAAACCCAATGACCCCACTTAGACTCTTTCTCACCTTGCCATGTGGAGTTGCCTCCGGCGAAAGAAGTTTCTCCGTGCTAAAAAGGGTCAAGAGTCAACTAAGGCCCAGCATGTCACAAGAACGCGTTTTTGCCTTATGCTTAATGGCCGCAAATTTTGATGTCCTGAGAGCTATAGGCCCCAAGAAAGTTATCTGCAATTTTGCGGCAGTGAAGGCAAGACGAAAAACATTAGCAGCATGAACCAGTAGGACGAGAACAGTTGACTTTTATTGTACCGAAATGTATATATTTGTAACAGTTCATTCATTTTTCGAGTTCTTCCCTTTCAAACTATTTAGTTTATTCAAGATGTTTGTTATGACTGAAACTTGCGACCATGTTCATAAAAATTCATGCTAACAGGGTGCTGGGTGCTATACACGTGACACAAAATTTTATAGGTATATGTAAAAGGGCTCAAATCAAGTTTGGACCCAAGGCCCCAACCGACTTAAATGCGGCCCTGGTAGCAGAGTAACACATCTTTGAAAGAACCTTGTATCAAATAGTTCTATTGAAGAACATGGTACCTTGCGTAGCATTGTTGAATCTCCATACTTCATTAAGATATGAATCATAACATTTGTGATCACGTTGAACAATCTCCTAAGTAAACCATCTTCACTTCATGAGACAAAAAGTCCAGATTGGAAACTAACTTTGAACCGTGGTCAGATGAAGTCTAAACCAGCAAGTTCTGATTCTGTTAAGAGGTATAATCATGTACAGTCACGATTAAAGCGCAAGAGGGAGTGCACAACAGAAGAGGCAGTCACAAAAGCAGGCATGCCAACTAAAACCCGGCAGCTGAATACAACCCTAGAGGAGTTGTCAGGCCATTCTCAGGGTCAAGTTGATAATGGGATGAGTAACCACAAGGACTGCCAAACAGAAGTGACAGGTGGTGATATTGACATCTTCCAGGACGACTGCCAATCCATGCAGCAAGAAATACACGAATTGCGGAGCAAAAATGGTGTTGCTGCTTTTGGCACAGAAGCATTTCTTGATTGTGATAAGAAAGTTCCTTTTTATACAGGGCTACCAAATCAGAAGCTGCTTAAAATTTTTTTCACCTTTTGTATGTCAGTAATAACCGTTAGTGCAAATTCTGCTCTAACCTCTTTTCAAGAAATGACTCTAATTCTTTGCAGACTTATGCTAAATCTTAGCTCACAAGATCTTGCTTATAGGCTATATATATCACCTGGTACAGTTTCAAAGATTTTTCAAAAGTGGCTTGACATTTTGTTTTACAGGCTATCAAAAATGATAAAGTGGCCTGAAAGAGAGCAACTTATTGAAACCACCCCTTTGTCTTTTCGCAGACTATTAAGACCAAAGTTGCTGTTATTGTAGATTGCTTTGAGGTATATATTCAACGTTCAACTAACCTTAAAGCTCGAGCCCAGACATGGTTCTCATACAAACACCACAACACTGTTAAGTTCCTCATAGGAATCTCCCCACAAGGTGTTATCTCCTTTATTTCCAAGGCATGGGGAGGTAGGGCCAGTGACAAATATATCACTGAAAATTGCAGCTTTCTGCAAAACCTTCTACCAGGTGATGTTATTTTGGCTGACCGTGGCTTTGATATAGGGGATTCAGTTGGTTTCTACCATGCTGAAGTGAAACTACCTGCTTTCACAAAAGCAAAAAACATCTTTCTCCAATGGATGTTGAAAGGAGTAGAAGAATTGCATCAATTAGAATCCATGTGGAAAGAGTTATAAGCTTAGTAAGGAACAAATATAGCATTTTACAATCAACACTTCCATTGGATTATTTGATCAAAAGGGATAAAAATTTCTGCACTATTGATAAAATTGCATCAGTTTGTGCTGCACTTTGTAATTTTTGCCCATCTGTATTACCTTTTGAATAGGATAATTCTAGTCAAAAGCTTCCTTATCAGGGTACAGTATTTGAAATATGCTGGTGGAAGTGTCACATTCACAGCCATAATAACAGCTGAGGAGAATAGTGCATGGAGAAGTGTATCTGAATTTCCTTACATAAATTAGCTAATAAACCTATCTCAATGATGTTTTTTCTTCTGCATTTTCACTTGTTCCTTTGATGCTGTGCAGTCAGGACAATACCATTTTCTTCTCTTAAGCCCTTTTTTCAGATTCAAGCATTCCAAATGAAATAGTTTATATTTGCAATGCTCATTACTACAAAGAAGCATGGGACCATCCTCAGGGCCTTCACAAATACAAAATGTTTCTTCAACTTTGCTATTGCCTACACTTTCATTGGTTACTGTGCTAGTTGGTCTTGAGTAAAATTTTCCCAGCATCTCTACCATGATGGCATTAATAAAGAAAGCCTTGGATGTGACAATACATTCACTAAAAAACAATTCATTGAATGCTATTCTTTCCAAATGCTAGTCTTCCTCTGTCCAAGTAAACAAATCACCATATATCCTTTTTGTGCAAAACAGTTGTGATTGAATTTGATAGAAGTATGGGTGATTCTTCTTCAATTTGAATTTCCCATTAGCATCTGTCAAGGACATGTTTAATTTATTCTGAGCGTCTATTGCCTCAAATAAAAACTGATGCCTAATACAAAAAGGACACTTTATTTCAAGGACCCTGAATCCACAGCAATTACAACTGACCAAAGCATCTGGAGTTGCTGCTAAATGTGGCTCCTTAACAGAGATAAAAGACCTGAATCCAAAATGTCAAGATTTTTATGAAGTTTGCTTTGATACCTGATGTACTCATCTCTTGCCACCTTTTCATGCTTGCATTCCCAAGCAGTCTGCTTAGACCAGAACTTGCTGTTTTCTGGTTAACAAATTACTTTGATCAAACTCAGTGAAGGCTGGGCTGGATTTTTTTGGAAACAGCATGCAATTTTGAAGCAGTCACCCTGCCAGCCCTAAACATAAACCAAGCATTACTACAGCTCTGCTTCTTTGTTTCTTTTTCAACAGCAGCTACTTCTTCAGGTGTGACAGCCACATCACCAGTTTTTGCCACGTCAATTAGCTCCTTAAAGTGCTTTCCTAACTTTTCCTTATTATATAGCTCTGATAAAGCTTTGGGGAAAACCTCCTGCAAGGTTTTGGGTTTGAACTCTTCTGAGTATGGAGGCATTACAGACAAGATGGATGACTTTGTTCCAGGTTTATGGATCTCAGAGAATAGATCTGCCATCTCATGATCACTAGGAACTAATTCACTTTGAACTTCAGTTACCTTTAAGTGCTCCTGTACCTCTTTGTCTTTATGCTCTCTGCATTTTTCATCTAACATCCTTCTTATCACTTTGGGGCTATTGAAATCTATATCTTTAACTTCAGTATACTCTATTCCTTTACAGGCATTAGGGATTGTCCAGTAAGCTTTTTTTCAGTTACAGTTTTGCTATACCTCAATTGTACTGTATAACTTATATAAAAAAGAACTGCAGAGACATAGAGCATGATTCCCCAAGATCTGCCATGCAATTGCAATGTGCAGACAAAATATTGCCTGATTTTTCAGCAATGATCCATGGAGATGAGGGTGCTTCTGATAGATTTCGTGAGTGAACAACCTAGTAAAATAGAACTATGCTCCGTAAATGTAACAATTCACCTTAGTTTGGTTATAGTAACAGATAAAAAGTAGAACATACCCAGTAGCATTGACATCAAAGCTGGTGGATAGAAGTAGTGCTACCAAGAAATTTGTAAGATACTATTTTATATTTTAAATCGTGTAGAGGCCCCGGAAAAGTTGGGCTATAGTTACCCAGCACATTAAAGTCTTATCTATTAATACAGGCAATCCACTCACCCTTCCAGTGATTATGACATTATCTATGTTGGGTTTCGAGTATACAGCAACCAGAGCCGTGGCTACAGTGGGGTGTGGGGGGAGTGTAACACCCCCCAGGCGTCGAGCTTGTCGGCAAAGTTACTAAGAATTAAGATGTTGTCAGCAATTTTCAGCAAATCAATATTGTCGCAAGAAGACGATAGCTAAAATTGATTTCTCAATAGCATTCCCTGACTTAAGCTTTACAGGAAATGTGCTCTCTCATCAGGAAATGTAGCCTCAGAGCTTTCATCATTTCACTTTACTTTTTATTTCTGATAGGTTTTTAAAGCATAATTCACAATATCCATAACGATCGGAAATAGCTAAATATAAGCGAGTACACGTTCTTTTGACCACATGAAATGGTTTCAGTGTACCACGATGAGCGCTAGAGCTGGGAGTGGCTGTGAGAAAAGAAAACGAATCAAGAAAAAGCCACACCCAAAACCACACCCTTCTGTCGGCAAAATTAATAACAACACCCCCCACCCTTCCATCTCTAGCCACGGCCCTGACAGCAACATCTCTAACCCAGCCACAAACGAAGTGGTTGTAGGATTCCAAACTCCTATAATTTTTTAATTCCTCTTTGGTCAAAGGGCTTGGAGCAAACAACAAGTAGTTAACGATATCCGGGTAACAAATCGACGGAAACGTTTCAAAATCTGACGATAGCTCATCTTTCTCTAGAGTGTAGGGGTCAATGTCACCTAACGATTTTATTTTTTCTAAATACCGTTTTCTAGATTCATTCTCCAAGCTGTAAAAAAAATTGTTTCTGAATACCCGTAACGCCATCTTACAATTCGCAGTTGTCCTCCAAGATGGCCACCACGCATATAATAATGACGTCAGCGAAAACATCCTATATACAGACTTATAGCAAAGAGGCACGCAACCCGAAGGGTCGAATATTGTTGCTGCAAGCTTAAGCAATGATCGTTTGGTGGGTGGGAGAGAACTGGCTAATTCAATAATATGCCCGAAATCATGACAGAACCGATCACAGTCACTATCCCAAGAGACACCTAAAACCTTTGGCACACAATCCACTATTGGCACATCCATAGAATATTTCGTGTACGTTTGCTGATCTTCTGTTACTGAACGAATAACATCAATTAGCCAAGATACTGGCTTTCCTAAACCCGCTATTTCAAGTAATAAAGGCTTACTATTGCTATTCCACTTACGCAAATTAAGCCCTCCTTTAGTCAGAATATCTTTAGCTTATTTAGAAATTGGTACCTCATCCTCAATGGTTTCCCGACCGCATGACATATTGTCGACATACTATTGCTTAAGAATATTTACTAATTTAAGCTCTGTTTCTGAAAAGGACTCCATATGCTTATGAGTCCATGCAGGGGCGGATCTAGACCGTCGCACTGGTCTCACATGCGACAGTCAACACTCAGCTGCACAATAATGTTTTTGATCACTTGACAAGTTTTTCTAATTTGTACTACATCGAATCAGCTCTAAAATGAATTTTTTGTTTGCCTTTAGTAGGTAGGGAATTATATATAAGTGCCTTACATTTTCCTATTCTGTGGAGGAGCTGGTCAGAAAGAGGAAATCCCATATTTGTAATCTTTATTGCGGATTGTTAAATCTTGGTTATTATTGAAGCCAAACAGGGCAACAAAGTAGATAGAGTAAGATGTCTGTGCACAGGATGCTTCTTTCCCACTGTCGCACGACTGTCGCACAATTTGCATATGAATTGAGGAAGCCAATCATATCGTTTTCCTGTGCGACTGTATGCCTAAGGGATGCTTTGTAGTGCTGTCGCACACTATTAAAGTAAATTTGATTGATAGATTGTATTGGGTTGCTTAGCACGTAAAAGGCAGCAGAATTCCATTCATGTCGCAATCTTTATTATCTTATGATGGCTTTATTGGAAAAAGTAAAGCACTTAATTGAAGAAGAGAACTACAACGCGTTGGAGGCAATCTATAATGCTGAGTTAGGAAAACTTGGCAAATGTGCCGTAATTTCGAAGGAATTCTGCTAGCAGCGACATTCCAAACAATGATGCATGGCTTCGCGTTATGAGTGATAAAAGAATCTAAGCTGCATGGAAACTTCAACATATCATTTTCAACATTAAATTGTGTTTTCTTGCTCCTTAAACGTGCCTGAAACCTATCTGAAATCATTTGCAGAGAGTAAGTAACTTTCAGGGTCATGTTTTATATTCCTAGGGAATGATCCTGAGAATGGTAATTCCCCATGCTCAAAGCACATTTTTGTGCTGTCATTTCAGTTACATGGAATTTGGTAACTGAATATGTCTTGATGATGATATTAATGGGATATGTCTTATAATCCGGGGGACGGGTCTAATGCTGGACTTTGGGGGCCCATCTGATTCATATTATTGTTTTTTCATGTAGGAAGTTTCTTAACATTATCGTTTGCTATAGGAAATATTGCCATTTGGGAGGGGGTCATGACCCCCAGTCCTCCTTGGATCCGCCCCTACTTATACTGAAACATAAAGTATCAGTAGCAATTCATTTGCAACTCTTGCGTACTGTAGTGGGCTAGAGCATTGGTTAGGGTTAGGGTTATAATTATAGTTGGAAAGTATACTTATATGATAGTCAGTAGGAGTACCTCCTTTGCATGGCTTAATTTTAAAATGTGTTATGGCGTAATATTTACGTCCTCAACATTTATAATTTATTTTGACTATCTTCACCTGCCCCACAGCAAACAGTCGCAGAATTCCTTGGTTTGAACACGCCAACTAACGAGCCACGCCCTATGTCCGACAGTCAAGAAATTTTCTAGATCCGCCCCTGAATCCATGCCCCAAGAATAGATGAACTTGGTTTCAAGCCAGATGGGAGTCTTGCAAAACGATATTGAGTTAATGCGGACCTCTCTTTGCTAAAATCATCAAACCATAAGAATCTTGGATAATCCCGATCATCTGGGTTAATGTAGGGCGGGCGCAAGTGCGCAGCGGTTGTTTAGAAATTTTAATTACAACATTTTAATTACAACGGGGAAAACTGACACAAACTACCTCAACAAACTTTCCTTTTTCTAGGCCCTAGGCAACTTTAAAATTGATGAATAATGCATAAAAATGTTCATCAAGGGTTTGAAAATATATGTTACATAGATTTTGAACAGTTACCTTCGGTTTGTGAGCTTTCCGAGCACTTAAAAATGGGTAAGTTGTGCGGTCGCGCAGGGTTGCGGACGCCTTGTGGCACCATGATTTGGAACTTATGTGGCTTCTTTAACTTTAATTATGCGTTGAGCCTTAGTCTGAATATGGTTAAAAATGGCATAGTTGTCAAGAAGAGGCTTCAAGCTTTCACATGGTACCTGCTTTTTGCCCATCGGTTACTGGCGACACTGTGAAATTTCAGTCGGAAAGATTAAATTGGTTTTTTTTCGAAGACCGAGTAAACTTGTCAGGAACAAGCAAATAATCTGTTTAAATACATTTATCATACTAAGAGACTGTGGTATTTGTTTTGATTTTTGGAGTAATGCTCAGCCCATAAATCGATTTCAGCTACCCTAGGTTTACGATTTCAATTTGAGTTGATGCGTAGATTGGGCCTAGCTGCACTGATGAGCCCTGATATTGGGTGAAACAAGATAAAAAACTTGTATTTAATTTGCTTTACAACAGTGTTTTCATTGTGGTTTTTCCTGTCAATTAAGAACACGTTTTTTTTACTTTGCGATGGCAACAACAACCCAGGGTCAAGATTTTCTTAATATTTATTGTTTCCACGGTAACTGACTCTATTGTTAGAAATTTAATTCATTCTATGTAGACAATTTGGCATTGTGTATGGGTACTTATGCTAAAACAATGAAAATCATCTTCAAAAACAAGCGATTTTACTAGTTGCTATGAAAATGTTGTAACCATAGAAACAAATTCTATTTTAGCAATATTTTTGAAAATTTCAGTTATTGTTCTATTTGATTGCGAAGTTTGGTACTTGTATCTAGAAGAGTTGAAGAATTACGAGGAAATTACTCCAAATGCCTATACCCTTAACATAGCAGCTGGTGCCATACACTGCCAAGTTTTATACTGGAATAAATCTTCTTTCTATTCTAACAACTCTCCAAAAAATTAAATCTTCAAAAATCCATAACTCTGCTTCTCGGTAACATATTTTGTCAGAAAAAATTGCTAAATTATACTAAAATCAAGCTCTTCAACCTGAGCCTAATTTTGAACTCATAGCTGATTTTTGAAAGTTTGCCTGTCCACCCTAGTTAATGCCAACCTGTAAAATAGCCTTTTCGATATCAGCTGTTATAGATATCAAGTGAAGAGGGAACTGCAAGCTGTTTTCAAATAGTGATGGTATGAAATTCTAGCCAAGTCGTAAGCGATCGTTCAAAGAAAGTGATTCATGCTTGGCTTTAGCACTGCCATCGAGCACAATCCGCACCTTGTTTGTATCATGATCCTTTCTGACTACACAATGATAAGCAAGAAAATGATGTGACAAGCTGTTTTCTTCTGTGGGTGGTACTTTTCAATATTTCCTTGAGCTATTTGCTCTTGGAATACATAGTTATACTTATGAAACAATTCAGGACTCTTAGCCAATTTGCCTTTTAATGCCCACAAGCAGTTAAAACACAAATAATTATCATATAATTATGAATTCAAAGCATCAGATTTCCAAGGCAAACTCACCTCATATCCGGGGCGGTGCTAGAAAAATTTTTGGGGGTGTCAGGTCTCCAGCTGCCGAGCAAGGAATTTGAACTTACATTTTTTGAATCAAAGCTGTGTTTAAATGATTTTTCAAAGTACACAGGGCGAACAACTTGCAATTTTGGAGGGCAGGGATCGAATTAACGCTAAAACGTGTTGAAGAAGAAATGGCAGATTCGTAAGTGGAGGAAATAATGTAGGTGGTTAACTGATATCACTGCTTCTGAAAGGAAATGATTCTAATTGTCATTTCTTATCAGGGCAGGAAAAGGAAAGCGGGGAGTCGGAGGAAAAGCCCCCAAAAAATTTTTCGACCAAGCCTTTTCAATGTTAGGAAAAAGCCCTTTTTGAAAAGAGAGAGCATTACAAAAAGGCTCTTTCATTCCAATGTTGAAAAGGGTAGGAGCCTCTACCTCCAGGGCCCCCTAGTTGGCCTGTATAAACCAATTGCCTTTCAAATGTAGTTCATCAATAGAGAAGCACTTTTCGCTACCAAGGTATCAACGTCTTTGAGAGACACTTGGGGGTCTGGGGAAAAATTTTGTAGGATTACTCTCTCTAGAAAGTCAGATAATGCCCATCTGCTTAGTAGGAAAACATGTTTTCATCATTGATCTTCATTTTGGGATGGAAAGTATAACCCCAACCTCCAATTAATTTTGCACGAATATGGAAGACAAAACTTTGATTTTGCAAGTAGAAATCTTATTGTTAGCGAGTCTAGTCAAGCAAACGTGAAAATGATGAGAAAATCTATTGGTATCCACTTCACCCAGAAAGACTGGGGATTTGGGAGCTTGTCCCCAGAAAAATGTTTTAAATCGCTCTCTATAGAACGTGAGAAAATGCCGCTTTGCGTGGTAGGAAAATTAGTTTATAAGATTGATCTTCATTCTCGGATGGAAAATATCATACTACCTTCCAATCTGTGTTGCACGAATTTGAAAAGTTTGACCTTTAACAAATAAATCTTATCGTGAAACAGTCTACTCAGGCAAATGCAAAAGTGATGGACTGGGCCAACTTCTGATTCTCCAAGCAGGCTCTGCGCCCAGCCTCCTGGCTACTAGCTTTTAGCAGCTAATAGCTGCAAAATACTATTCCATCATAACTTTGTGAAGAAAACTGCCAACGTGTGCATGTGTCGAAAAGGAAAAGTAGCGCACCAGAGTATTTCATACATGTGTCTGCACGTCCATTTGCAGATATTGATACACCTCATAAATAAAGTAAATTGATCTCTCCTTTGCAACCTATGTTGGCCACACAAAACACACGGTGGGACTGGTGTATGGTGGCCCATGCTTGCCATTCAATTTTTTTTTAAATTTTTCAGATTTTCCTTTTTTCCCAGAAAAAAAGAATTTGGAATTTTTTTCCCAATATCAACAATTTGTTATTGGAATATTAAAAAAATTTTTTTTCGATAGCCCAAGTTTGCAACAGTATACCAGCATGCTTTTCAGTAGAGAATCCCTTGCAAGGAAGATGGCGATTGTAGCGCACAAAATATATTTTCGAAACGACAAGTGGAAGGAAGATACCAAACTTCGCGAAGATCTAGTACAGTATATTTCACAAGGATTACGTCGACATGAAATTCTTTTTTTTGCTAGAGCGCGATTACCGTCAATATACATAGAGTTTACGGTCTCTTGATAGACGATGCAAATACTTCAGGATACAAAGGCATGATGAAGCTGTTACAATTGATCAGTTGCGATCAGCAGTTAAGAATGAGCTGGATGGCCCCGGGAAACTTCTGGGTTACCGCGCAATGCATGCCAAAATTAGGCAAGTATATCATTTACACGTACCTGGACATGCAGTCCACAATGTTATGTATTACCTGGATGCTGAAGGCCTTGAAAACCGGGCACTTGCTAACAGGAAAAGTAAAAGGCTATGTGGGAACTTTGTGACAAAGGGACCCAACTGGGTCCATTCTTTGGATGGACATGCCAACCTAATGGGGTACCAGAAAAGTACATTTCCGTTAGCTATATATGGCTGCTTAGATTCTGCAAGTAGGAAACTCTTGTGGCTTTAAATTTGGACAACGAATTCGAACCCCAAAATAATAGGAAGATGGTATTTTGAACATCTATATGAGACAAAGGTGATTGCCCAAAACCTAAGAATTGACAAAGGCACAGAAACTGGGGAGATGTCAACAATGCATGCATTTCTTATGTCAGAGCTCGGTGCAGAAGATCCTGTTTCCTCAGTTTTGTTTGGCCCATCAACATCAAATCAGGTAAAACAATTTTTGGTGCACATTCACATAAACTCTGAAAATCGAAAAATGATTCCAGTTACATCACTGATTTGTGATTACAGGTCCAGAATTTGACTGCAGATATTACCTTGGAATCTCAAACATTTGTGACATATCTTATTTTGTTCTATATTTAAAGTTTTCTGCTTATACCTAGGTTGAAAGATGGTGGCGTGAGCTCCACGAACGCCTGGAGCTATACTATAAAGACCAGCTCAAGTACTTGAAAGAACAGCTATTTTATGATTCACAAAATGAAAATGACAGGTGTGCTTTTTTGTTGGAAAGATTTTTTAGATAAACCCAACATTCAGATCTTATTCATTATGCGAAGCATACAATTTTGGAGCAGTTTCTTTGCATATATTGAGCAAATTCATGGACACCAGAAAATCTCTTTCAGATGCATAGTTCTGATCATAACATGAGGAAATATAGTATATATTGTTGTGTGAAGGCATCAGATGTTTATTACCTATTGTTTTATCCTATTCTATCCTATTCTATTCTATTCTATTGTCTTCTTGCCTATAATTATGTTCCAGTTGTACAACAAGAGCTTGACACTTTCAAGGAGAAAATCTGGAACAGTCACAGAATACGACAACAAAAAGATACAAATCTACCATCAGGTGTTCCAGATCATATCTACAGCTTCCCAGCAGAATATGGGTTGGAAGAGTGTGGTATGCTAAATAAACTTTTTGCCATCACTAGACAGAAAATTTTATCATGCTCATACATTATTATTCTCACTTATAGTGTAATAGAATGTAAAAAGGGACATTTGGTTATCAAAGTAATGACCATGAAGAAATATGTATCAAAAAGAAGCACAATACTTTTTTTGCTACCAAGTGTTATGTTATCAACAATAAAAAAATTATACAAAACAAAGCAATCATTAATGTGCAGTTAACCATTAACCATGCTAATTATATGGTAATTACACAACAATACCAATTTGCATATGGATGTGATAAGCAGAATCACCCAACTCTATTACCAGAGGTGGGGGTGGGGGTGGGGGATCAGCAATGAGTAGATATCCAAAGTAAAAATATGAAGTATATATTCATTGTGAAGCGAGTATTCATTTGTTTACTTCTTACAGGTATCCCAGTAACTGAAGATATGTAGAGAAAAGTGGCAGAACTTTCTCATGTTTATGAGGTTGGGGACAACTACCTTCCAGAAGCCTTCATGGAGGAATGTCAGCATATTATTGCAAAGCCTGAGGATATCAAGCCTAAAGACTGTGTTAATGCATTCATATACTTAAAGGAAAACTATAGCAATGTACATTAGTTCTGCTTTCTTAACTGCAAAAAGTAAAAAAGGATTATGGAATAAACTTTTGTTATTTAGATTACAGTTCAAGTGTTCATAAGCCATTTATGTATAAATTGTCTTCACTAAGTACTATTTAGCTTTCAAGTTCAGGTAAGTTTAAACCTTTGCAAAATCCATTGCATTTGTGATTTCTTGTAAAGTTTTCAATTGCAAAAGATGCAAGATTGCCTGCACAAAACAAGTACTCATCATCTTCCTTCAGTGTGGTTGTTGCAATTTCAGGATCCATTAGCTGGTAATTGCAGCCTTGGATATCTACTACCATTAGCCTCCTTTGTGATTTCTCAAATGAGAAATGTACAAATGCACTAGCTTTTTGGGAAATTATTGCCTGGTTTCCTGTAACTGTCCCTATATTATTGATGTGTTTCTCAAAGTTTCCATGTATATATTTCTCTATGGTGGCAAACTCTTTTGATGGCAGTTCACACATGAAAACTTCATTGTATTTGAATGTAGATCCAAAATTGTTCAGTTCATTTTCTTGAACACTGCGCTCAAACATTGCTGCAAAGTGTTGAGCCAGACAATTCATCTGAACACACCGCTTTGCTTGTAACTCAGGGGTCTGCCCAAGCTGCTTAATGTGCTCCAGTGTATCTGTTTTGTACTTTTTAATTACCTATTGCCCTTTAAATTTTCCACAAGATGCTACAGCTTTGTATGCCTTGCGAAATCCACCTTCAGCAAATGGTTGCTCATCAACTGACAATTTAACAACCTCCTTGGATGACCAGCTTTGCACATTGTTAGGAAACCATGCCTATCCGACGTAGCCATAATGTTAGGCGTGTTCTCTAATGTAAATAATCACGTCCCTAATTTTATGCACATAAATTATAATCATAATGAATTCAACGTGTTCAAGAGTGTTCTAGAGTGTTTAAGATTAAATTATAATCATAGCAGCAAAAGCAATAACGAATGTCAACAAAGCTAGACGACAGCTAATGATTGTCCCTTAACACACATGGATATCAAATGTAAAAAGATTAACTGTGGTTTCCTCTTTTGATATATTCTTCCCCAACTGGAGCATCTGGGATATTGATATACTCTTGGGAAACTCATTCTTTATTGCTAAGTGGCTGTGAACTAAAGTGGGCTTGTGTAATGATTCAATTGAGAGATACAGCTCATGAGCTGTTGCCACATTTTGCTAGGCTCTTTTGTTTTTATGGTGCAATGAGTTGTCGTAATTTTTATCACTTTGTACACCAGCACAATTGTAATCTATTGGATAGCTCCTAACAGGAAGAAATCTTATATGTATGAGGTTTGGGTTTGGGATCTGGGAAATAGAATTACATGATGGGCCTTGCTCCCCAGCCAGAACATCACTAAAGAAGCCAGTGCCAATTGTTGTCTTGAAATGCTCGTTGCATGCTTCTTTTATGCCTTCAATTGTTAAATCTGTTTTTTTGTATAAACAAACTCTCTGGGTCCAACGCGACAGAACTTCTGTGCCTTCCCAGCCACTGACGCACTCAGTCATTGGACGGTGATAAAATCGTTTTCCACCGAAGTTCTATCCCTTCTGAAGTCTGTCAGACTCCTCCTTTTTTTGTTCATATCTCTTTTTACTGCCATTGTCTTTGCAAAAGCATGCCATTTATTGTGATCATCGTCTCCTCTTCCCGCCATGTCATTCATCGGTACACGTGAGAACAGATGGACTAATTGCTGAAAAGCATGCTGGTATACTGCGGCAAACCTGGGCTTGCGGTAAGAAAAAATTTCAAAATTTTTCGCTTTCGAAAGTTATCGAAAAAATTGTTTTTAATATTCCAATAAAAAAATTGTTGCTATTGGGAAAAAATTCCAAATTCTTTTTTTTCCTGGAAAAAAGGAAAATCTGAAAAATCTTTTTAAACAAATTGAATGGCAAGCATGGGCCACCA
Source organism: Cassiopea andromeda (assembly GCA_018155075.1). Classification (NCBI taxonomy): domain Eukaryota; kingdom Metazoa; phylum Cnidaria; class Scyphozoa; order Rhizostomeae; family Cassiopeidae; genus Cassiopea; species Cassiopea andromeda. The sequence continues at coordinate 9,326 of WIPJ01002644.1, read as the reverse complement.
TACTGGTGTTTTGTCTGCCGAGTAGACTGCTGTGGTGAATGCTAGACATTACGTAATTGGCTTAATCTGAACTATTCCGTCAAGAACAATATTTAGATTTGATCACGCTGCACGTTGCTATCGTCAACCAGCGGGTTGTTTGTTTGTTGCTAAGGTTGTAATTCCCCATCTGACGTTTGTTTGATTGTACGTAGTAAATTTGATTCTCCTTTTAGTAAGTAACGTAATTTTTGTTGTTGTTATAGCCTGGTTACCATGACGAGGACATTTAGAAAATTGTATAAATACAGCATAACTTGTAGTAGAAATGTAGATCGAATCGCATTGGTGAGAGAAATGCGAGGATTATTGTGAGCATAATAATCATCATCACACTGTAATACAAGTGAGTTCTTTAGTGTCACGGGGAGTTTTCTACAGGAGGACAGGGCTCTATCGATTCCTTAAAATATTCCCCACATTGCTGAAAATCTCAAATCTGTCGAGTAAATTCATGATTTTCAGTCCGTGGGGATGTCACACCCCCACACCCCCGTAGCACCGCCTCTGCTCAAATCATTCTCCATTGTGCGATATATCAAATCCTAATGCCTTCCTTCCCTCTCAGTCGTCTGAATCCTTCACATCGTCTTGAAAATCTCCTTTGTGCAACCCAGTTGGTTCATTTTTCGAACGTTGCTTGAGCGAATTGACTATCTCTTGACTTTCTGTCAAAAAATCTTCCCTTGGAGGTAAAGCTTCTAAAATTAACCTCGAGACAATATGAAGACTTGAATTGCTAATACTATCCACTTTGCCTGCAAACAACCAGTCTAGCTTGCTTTTGATTGCTGCAGGGCCTGTACTACCGTGAATAACCTCACCATCTATAAAATCATAAAAATGGTCTAAACCAATTAAAACATCAATGTATTTGATATCAGAATCAAAACAATCGACAAGCTCAAGGCCAGACAAACGAGAATATGCGCTTAAATCTACTTGTGCTGCTGTAGTGAAAATCCTTTTGGACCGCGTAGCTTAGAAATCCACGTACAAGAAAACGCCAGTATATATTTAGAACATTTATAACTCATAGATAATTCGTATTCTTCTCTAAGCCGTCCTCTCTCTCTTTCTGAGAATCTGAAGACGTTCTCCATATTTATACATTTAACTATAATCCTTAACTATGGCAATAGCAAACATGAACAAAACAAAAATTACGTTGTTACTAAAATCAGTACGCTAATAATATACCATTACAATCTATCTAAATCAAACTTCAAGAGGCGAGATTAGCATCCTGGCAACTAATAACAAAATATCAAGGTCTCCATTGTATACTTAAGGTAGAAGACCCCCCCAAATAGAAAAAGCCTTGCTATGAAGTAACCAGTGGTGTAGAATCATACAACATGACTGACTTAGCATATTTCTAGCAAAAATTTGAACACCACACCCATCTTGTTGTGATAGCAACAGCTTTTGTCATGAAATTGTGCGAAAAGTGTAGTATGGAGAAATCCAATATCTCTGCAACCTGTTTTGATATTTCCTTCAAATTTTGCATGGAGATTCATGGGACAATAGTGGGTGTTGTGTAGCAGGATAAAGTTTTTTCTGACTGTCTTTACCAAAATATGGCATTTTAAAAAACTGATGATTTTTGAAGGGTCACAACTTATTGAAAACTACAGCTTTGAATATTATTCTGCTACACAACACTCAACAATATCTAATAATTCTAGCCTGAAAATTTGATTGAAATATCTCAAACAGAAAAAAAGATATAGCTTTTAAGGTAACTTTAGTCGCGAGAAGTCCTGTTTTGAGAAAATGCAATTAGAAGTTTAGCAAACATTTTCCTACACTAGAAGTTGTCTGCACTATATATTGGTCCTTCTTTTTCTACTAGTTTATCATTATGTTCTTTCCTCTTGCTAATCAGCCTTTTCCTGGCTATTATTGATGAGTCTTTTGCCTTGTACTCTGAGTTATAGAGCCTACACTTATCAATTCTACCACAGCCAGCTGTTGTATGGTTTCCTGGGTCTATTTGAACTTTCCTTAAAATCTCAAGAGAAAATGATGCACCCATATTGAAATTTCCAACAGCATCATACACCCAAAGTTCAAATAGGTTTCTTCCCACATAAGTTGTTTTAGGGATTCTATCCCATATCATTTTGTTGAAAGACTCATTTTGATTTTGAAGACATTTCATAAGCAGTGAATCTTGACTCAAACGTGAAAAGATTGGCTACAACTCTGCTATGACTGAAAGAGGAAGACCAGATCCAGGTTTATCCTTGTCAGTTCCATTTAATTTATCTGTTTTGTACAAACCTCATGAGTCTTCACCATCCTGGTAATATGTGTGGTAAGCATTTTCCTTTGAGGAAGCACAATGGAATAATGCAGCAAGAATAGATTTTTTCATATTTTCCAATTTTCCAATGTTGGTCCTTATTGCAATGCCATAATAGTTCTGCAACCTGTCAATCATTTTATCTGCTAACCTGCCTTTCCCTCTAGCACTCTTTCTATCTTTCCTTAACTGTCTAAGAGCTGTCCCCATTTTTTGCTGCACATGCCCAATGCATTCAAGCTTTCTAACAGATTTCCCATGCTCTTTATAACCCTTTTCAACTTTTGAGTGGCTCTTACTGTCTCCATCACCATAAAAATCAGTGTAATAGAGGCCATGCCTTTTTACAGATCTCATAAAAATCCTCTTTGCTACTTCTGTCTCCATTGCCGGAGCTGTACCATTAAAATTTGCCTTACAATTGACATGGCTCGCTTCCCATATTCTGTATTTGTCAGACTAATTGCCTAGCTTTTCATTGGTTTGACATCCCTTACAATATCGTGACATGGGCTCAACATCAAGAATCTTGCCTATGTCTATTGAAATTGCTGTCACACACTCATTTAAAGAAACATAGCCATGTTTCTGCCATCATCCATCCACAGAAACATCACATTCTGAACCCAATAAAGACCTGCTTCTCCTTCCTGTTCGGCAATCATTTTTGTTTTTGTTGCAGCTATAGCAATCTTCCTAAAACTTGCTGGTTTTCTTCTAGGAATAGGTGTGCATGTTGCTAGCGAGGGATTTTGGCAGCTAGCATCAATCAGAACTGATTGTGATTCTGAAATCTCGTCTGCATCGAAGCCATATTTACTCCCAATGTTTGTTGCTATCGGAGGTTGAAACTGAGATAATGGCCTAAGTTGTCTAACAACCTCTACTTTATTTGTCACTTTCTGTGAGGCATTTACATGCTGATTACCTCTGAAAATTCTTTTAGGATACTTCTTTGACCTTGCCTTTCCCATCTGAATAAGTAAATGTACTGTAAAAGCAGCAAAGGTGTTGAAGACTTTAGTCGACAGGACAATGTTCAGATCGCTATTGCTTGACTTAAGACAGACAGAAATTGAATTGAATGACTGCAGGTGCGCTCAAAAGAGGCTTGTAAGGCTTGCTTGAAGATTTGAGTAGAAATGTAACAGTCAAATTCGCAAATGCACAGTGAAAGATATTTTTCAAACATTGTGAAGTCGTTGCTAGGGACGTTGCTAAGGAATTTTTTAATCATACCCTACGAAAAATCTTAAATTGATAAATTCCACTTTGGGTAGCATGGCCTTCACGTATATTTTCATAATCTGCAGTAATTTCTGCACACTTTAGACGTACTTTGAAATTTTTGACAAAAAATGAAATCTTACCTAAACAAGGGGGGTATTCTACCTTAAGAATAGCAGCATGACAAAAGAATCGAATATAGCGCAGGAGGGAATATTACAATTACGTAATGTCTCATTTTTCTAAAACAGGAACTGAGGGGTTGAAATGAACGTCCATTTACAACACTGCAAGCGGCGTGCAAATTGCAGAATGGCTAAATGCTGCCACAGGAATAAACTCAATATTCCCCACCTCTACATTGATTACCACCCTCTCCAACGAAACTCGTTTAAATTTCCCTTAGCCAAAGTTATTTGGCTTAAGTGTTTCAGTTTTCAACTCTCAAGTCAAGCTTTTTTGAAGGACCTCTGAGACACAGCTCTTATGGCTTCCACAATCAGACAGAATTGTCACTGGTGTTCTTCTGGTAGTATCCGTTCCAAAAACTAAAGTTTTTGCAGTTTGCATTAAAACTGTGCTGCTTGATTTGTCATAGCAGTACGTGCTTTTTCATCTTCTGTCTCACCTTTCCGTTTCTCCTCAATTTTCTTGTCGCATTGCAGTTGGTTGTGCCTTTTCCCGCATGTGGCGCATCTTTGTTTAATGGAACACATGTACGTTTGGTGGCCATATTTGAAAAATAGAAAACACCTTTTTCCATTTTTTAGAATTTCTGTCCTGTTTTTCACGCTGATATTCTCTTGACAGTTTGCTGCAATGTGTTCCCCCTGGCAAAAATAACATCGAAGTGGGGGGCCTTGTTCTCTCTTTCGGGGCTCTCAATAAGAATGATTTTGTCATTCCACTTACAGTCCTCGTGCGGCTGGGTGCCGCTTCTCTTTCGTACTTTGAGTTAGCCAACTTAGCCTTTCTTCCAATTTCTCTTGCTTGGATTTCCGTTTGAATAATGTCTAGTATTTCCTTAACGCTCCAGATACTTTAAGAAGTCTTTCTTGCTATTTGAATAATTATATCTTCGGGTATTCGTGACAGTATTACTGGAATTAGAAGACTACCATACTGCTCCATTGGTGTTGCCAAGGACTCTCAGCTTCGGACATGGACGTTAATGCTATCGTATATTTGCTTTAAATGTTCTAAACTTTCATTAGGGCAGTTTGTAATTTTAATAAAGCTTGCATATGAGCACTTACTATTAGTTATTTGTTACCAAACCTCGTCTTCAGAATGTCGATAGCATGGTAATAATTGTCCTCTGATAATGCTAGTCCTTCCAGTGCCCTAGAAGCCTGCCCTTCCAATCAACTCTTCAGGTAGTTCAGCTTATTGATGTTTGACACCCCTTCGTTGTAGTTCAAGGCGCATTTGAAAGCTTTGTCAGAATGAATTGAATTTAGTTACGTCTCCATTGTAGCGAGGTAAATTTAATTTTGGCAAGCGAATTCCACTAAAATTTGTCCTCTCGTAACTGCGATTTGTCTTGGTGATGAAGCAATAACCTTTTCAAATGGATTGCTATTCAGGATCTCGTTAGAAACTAATTGCGGTCCAAAGGGCATAAATGTCTCTGCCCTTTCCGTTCCAATCAATTTTCCGAATAATTACCATTTTCATACTCTTGATTCCTTGCTAATGTCTCTCGAATTCTGGATTCCCAGTCTGCACCTTGCTCTATTTCTCTTTTAATGTCTTCTGTCGGGTATCTTGCCCACATTTTCACATTTTAAGTCTGTAGGCAGCCCAGCCTTTCCTTCACAAGGGATGCGTTTGAACTCAGCTTTGCAGTGATATCTGCCGCTACTTGTAACCCTGACTTGTCATATATAACAGATTCAACGTCCTGTAAAAGCCTCGTTACAATACCTCGATTACCTCCGCGCACGTGTATCAGCCTCTCAACGGCACAATCCTCAACGCTTTCGCTTACCACCTCGCTTGTATCTCGTGGCTTGCACCAAATTTCCGTAATTTCTCCATAGCCGAGCCCCACATTGGGCGCCATATATTGTAAATCCTTATGGCTTGACTGCAGAGCCAGAAAGACACCAAGTTCTCATCAACAAATTTACATAACTATATCAATGCGTTTATTATTCCTTTAACTCGTTCTTAATTTGCCCCTCTGCTCAGGAAGGCTATCTTTCTCCACTGTCTAAGCTAAGCATTTGACAGCTTACTCTCTATGTTTCTAAGGCTAATTTCCAGATTATGTCCGCATTTAGCGGGTACATTGAATAGCTTCAGTAATAGTTTTACTACAGATTATATATCCTTTGCTAGTGCAGAAATTTGGTGTGTCATCCACAAGCATTACATCTTTGCAATAACGTGTCTTGAGAACAGGAACCAAAGTGGACTAATTGGCGTTCTAGTAAACGCAGCATATCTGCCCATGGAATCCTGCTGTATTGTAGAAGTCATAAAATATCTCTGACAATGGGTTTAGCAAAAATGTCTCCCCACTATTTGCATGGCCAGTAACAGAAAGTTCAAGTCGATTCAGTATTTTATATAATAATGCTATTGACTTCTATTTTACTGAGCTTGCATTTATTTTGCTTTCTTCTTGTCCTCACCTCTGATGCAGCTCCTGTATTGGGACAGTTTAGTCTGTATGGATGACTTTCACTATCTGGCATTTGTCTGTCTTCTTACAACATAGTTATACATACTGCAAAATATTCTTGAATGCACTTCCATCTTGTTGCCTTGTTCAACACTATGCACATGTGGAAAACCTTTCTGTCAAATACTTCTGTATTAGCTCTGCTACACTTGGTGAGATATGCCTTTCTTCTAGCATCTTTCTCAAATTCTTCTGAAACCACAAGCCCTGCATGAAGGCATGGTTCTGGTTGTAGACTGACCTATTTCTTCAGTGCTGCAACTCCAATGTGAAAGTTGTGACATATAAGGTACAGATGGATTTATTGTATATAGTTAAGCTCTCTTCGTGAATATACCAAATCTGCACTAATTGCTACTTGGCTCCTGTCGGTAACCCGACTGTTTTTTCATTGAAACTTGCGCAAGATACTTTGATATTGATTCTGCATATGCGGCCTATGTGCGGTCTTGGCAGATCACCATGTCCTATGCTAAAACTCGATCTAAGGGCAAGCCCCCTAGATAATGTAGTATATAAGTTGATTTTTGCGGAATATAATTCCGCATATGTTGGCGAAATGAGCCGACATTTGTCCAATAGAGTTCGGGAACATCCATCTACAGATAAAAATTCTAATATCTTTATACATTTAAGGAGTTCCGATGAATGTAAAAATGCTTGTAATGACAGTTGTTTGACAATTTTGGACTCAGCTAATACTTACCATAACCTTAAAATTAAAGAGGCTTTACATATTATGTGGGAAAAACCTAGTTTATATAAACAGGTTCAGCATTTTGATGTTCTATTCAACTTTTAATCGCCTCCCCCTATTTTCTCTATAACGGCAGTCATGTTTTTTTATATCGAAGGTACATAGATACAGGTATTCTAATTTTATACCCTCATATTGTATTAGCAAGTGATGATGGATGATGAATCCGAAACTTGTATTGTCAAATCAAAAGCATAGTTGTCTTTATTCGAATTATCTCGAACTTTATCTAACATTGTTTTGAAAAGGGGCAAATTCTATTGAGATAAATACTAGCAATTAATCAAGCTTCACATACCATGTACAATTTTCAATTCTGACGTAAACTTAGAAAAGTAGCAAGAGTTAAGATGTACCTTTACCTACCTCTGACTTGATAAAACAAAACCCGCTGTCGTTTGACATTCCATGGTAGTAGCAATCATGCACATGGTTACAGACAAAGTAGTCATAGGCTTCGAGAGACGTATATGCCTTAAACTCCTCCTTTGTGAATTTACTTGGAGTATCGATAAGATATTCAGTTACATTTCTCTATGAGAGCTCTGGTAAAAACGTGATATCGTTGCTCCAGCTACTGGTCAATATGAAAGGATCAGTAAGCTATTCACCAGCTTCCAGACGTAAATTGGAAAGATAGTGCCTTCTGTCTTGCGGCTCAAGGCTCTTTAAGTTTTCAGAACCCATAACAGAATCTCAAAATACACTAGCTGAAATCAAAATTACCCGTAATCGTTTTTGTTTTCTGAGAAAGTGCAACTTGTTCTGATTATTTTACTACATCGGGAAACTGTCAATATACAACCTTTGTGAGTTATTTGGGAGCACTGCTCCCTACCCTCTGTATACCGGCCTGTAATAATATAATGTAAACAATTTTTCATAAAAATAACAACTAAATACAATGGTAAACCTCACTATTGCAGGTAGTTTACTATTGGCTACTTAAATTGACAAAACGTGGTAGAAGCTAGTAGTTCATAAGTTCTGGGTTACACCAATCTTTATTGCGACAGCAGAAGATAAAACACGAGGACCTAATTGCGATGTTCATTATTCTTTTAATTATGAAGCTCGTCTGGTCAGTGGTCATTTCCAAATCCATCATCATGTCAATAAAATCGGAAGAAGATTTATCGAATAATCCAAGTGAGCTCATTGATAAATTGACAAATTTAACCAGTCTGTAATTGTCTTTCAGCTGATTTACAAGTTCAAGATACTTGAGTTTTTTTCGAATTGCATTTTTAGCCAAATTAGATTCAAAACCTACTGTTAACTCAATTATGTAAAGCAGTGGCGGATCCAGACCAGGGCTACTAGGGCTTGAGCACTGGTCAGATTTTCAATCCTAAATAGCTGGCTGAATTAAAACTGGAAATATCAAAAATAGTCACCAGTATTTACTCCTCATGGAAAATGCTAATAAAGCCCTATCGCTACTTATTTCAGTCCTTCTCAGAATTACCACCTCTAAGATACCAGGTGTGTTTTGCGGACGCAGAACGATGTATTATCCAATCAGTTATTGCATTGGGAATATGCTCGTCAAATCACTATTCAGCTTTTCTATCACATGCTGCATTCCTTTCGAGCCCTGGCCGGTCTGTAATATACAGAGGCCCAACTACCCAGGATCCAATCAGATCTCTTTATTTTGTAAACAATTTTGGGACGAGCCCTGGTCAGATGTAAATAGTCTCTTTCATCCAATGAAACATCGCCCTGACCAGGGCTCAATTTCTCTTAGCCAATCACAATACTCCGTGACCAGGGCTCGACTATGTCAACATGAGCACTGCACGTGATATTGTTGATGTTGAAGCAGTGCCCTCGTGGCGAGAAAGACGGTAGGTGTTGAGTGCTTTACGTGAGAATGGGCAATTACTTTGAGGTACTAGAAATGTCTGAATCGGTTAGGGAAATCCATGATGCTAATTCTCAGAGCTGCAGTTCCCTGCCTGTCAAGAAACCAAATGCCCTAGTATAACACCACTGAGGTAAGTCGCTTCTATTATTTGGATAATATTACGGCCATTTGACTAAATACGTTGGAAACCTAGGGTAAAGGGGGCACGTACCCCTCCCAAGTTTCATGAAACTGTTGGTAAGGTCCCCCTGTGCAGGTTCTAGATCTGTCTCTTTTGTTTGCGAGAATGCCCCTTGCCTCTGAACTCAACATTTTGAATACTTCCTAATTCCTTGCATTTGGCTGTTGCGCTGAATTTTACTTCCGCTTAACACTATTTCCGTTGTCAACTGTTATAAGGTATTGAACTGAGCAGGTGCTGGATTTCAGCGAG
>WIPJ01002637.1:19099-33015 GCA_018155075.1 Cassiopea andromeda | reverse complement strand
ATAGATAGATAGATAGATAGATAGATAGATAGATAGATAGATAGATAGATAGATAGATAGATAGATAGATAGATAGATAGATAGATAGATAGATAGATAGATCTTTCTGTTCCTTGTCTGCCAAATTTGTTCATTGATATGTAAATGGTAAATATCCAAAGACATGTATCTAGCATTTGAAGCAATAGAGATCATTGCAATATGCCTAATGCCCAAGTCACATGTTGTCATTTTTTCTTGCAATGTTTTATTTGGGAATCTAAACCTGATGATAGGTTCTTCCTTTAATATTTTCGTTACTTCATCATAAACAATAAACTGTGATCATTAGCAACTACTGCACCATCCTTATCCTAATTTTAATGGTTCTAAAGGTGCAAACTTCCTCTCTTTGCTGTCAAAATTTAAAACACAAGGAAAAAGCTGAGAAAAAAAAGTTAAATGTAGTCCCCACATGCAATTATGGCACTGCAAAAGCAACTCCGGGTGTCTGCCAAATCTGGAAGATAGATTTCTCTGGCATTTCCCTGTGAAATATCCCCTTTTCCCTTATATTTCATTACAAGTATCATCCAATAGAAAAAAAATTATAGAAGTACCTCCCAAAAGACCCCCAATTCAAACTACATAACACAGCAAGGAAGAAACATTACAATTGCAAGTCTGAAACATTTAAATCCTGGTACTCCTTTGACCTTTTAACCAAATATGCCTCACAGAGTTGATTATGGCAAAAGGATGAAAAAGTTGATTTAAGTCTTATGCCATCTTGGATGTCATTGCAGAGGGTCAGCTTTATTCATTAATCAATAAATCTTAAATAAAATTTACAAACTAACATAATTCTTTTGCAACGCCAGGTTTCCCTGACATTTCATAAAGGACCAACTTTCCCTGACATGTTTATGAGGGAATGGATTTGCTGACATGACAAACATCCTGAATTAGCAGCTCCCTGTCTTTCTAGTCCTTTCTCTAATAAGATCCCCTGAAATAGCATTCGTTACAGTAAGGCAACTTTTCTATTTAAGGATGAAAATTGGGCCGAAATTATCAGGATGGAAAATGGACCTGAGGAATAAAATACCATGGCAAAATGCGTAATCTATGTAACAATATAATTCATTGCTTCAGAGGCCTGGTGGAGCCTCACCGCTCGAACCAATTTCAGAAGGTAAGATACGTCTTGATGAGATTGCAACCAGCGAGAAGATCTTGATTCTCATCCCCCTTGTATACTTTCGGTATACCAGCACTTGTACGTTACTAACAATAAAAACTATCTTTGGCTGTGATTATAACAAGTGCACACTTTTTTCTCTGTAATTTTCTTTTTCAAGATTGCACTAATGATCGAAATTTCTCGAAATTCTGTATTCCAATATGCTCCACAACTATAAACAACATGGTTTAATTTGTTGGGGAGACGAGAGCGATGGTCTATTGTTTTAAACAAAGCTTGTGATCTGTTGTTCGACCAATCATATTGAACAATTCTTACATCGTAAACGCACGCGCAGAACGATTTTTGTTTCTTCACACACGATGTTGCTTCATAAACTAAACATAAACATAAAGTTTATGTTGCAAACATAAACTAGATTTTGCACTGCTGGTTTCCCGCCATTCCGTTTGACCTTTTTAAAAGCCATCGTAAGTAGCATTACGTCACCTACCAAAAAAGCCGCTTGTGCGCATGCGTTTACGATGTAAAACGTTGAGCACAAACCGTTTTTGAACAAATCAATCTCATCTCCCCAACAATAATGCACTCGGAAAGGTCTGGGTAAGATCGACAACGTGGGCACTGACATAAAATAATAGGCTATTGTTCGCTTCCAGTCTAGTGGATTCTTGTCACTATGATAAAACTAAGTATTATTGACATTTTCGAAGAGGAATTGGCTCTCTAGAACTGAGCAGGTAGCCTTGTTTTGAAACTTCGTTTGCGTCCATCTTCCAAATACATCGCAAAGGGGTACGCATTACTCGTGAAAAGACACTTTTTTTAAAGAAGAAGACAATATCAAATTTTCTGCCAGGAATCCTCAAAATATTTTAGTAAAATTTGTAGCATGATATTCCTTGAGAATGAGTCTATTCATATCCACCTGTCATTTTTTAGATTTTTAAACGAGTTTGATAGAATATGCTGTTATTTCTTCACCTACCACAAAATAAAGATCATCAATAGGCCAAAACAAATGCGATATCCACTAGCGAGAGTCCGAAAGTTAACTTATCTGCCATAGAAGTATTGTCAAGGATCATGAAACTTAAAACCAAATTGTTTATAAAAGAATGAAATTGGTAAATCCACATGTCATGTTTTGATTCAATGCCGCATAGATCTGAGAAAAGCGAAAATGTTGCTATTTGCATACGAATAGATGCTGTAATTCGACCTACGCATGGATGAGAAGCAAACAATACAAAAAATGTTACGTATCTCTTGCTATGAAAATTGACTTCAGTTGGTGGGAGCATAGTTTCAAGTTTGCTCTCATAAGCAAAGCGGTGTAGCCCTATATGCTGCAAAAGGGGGTCTGAATTTATCTTACAATGTGTGGGACAAATGCCTATTAGAATTCCGGCCTAAGCAAAGCTTAAGATTGAATATAAGCGAAATGATAGCTTTCATAATAAATGCAGCTTGATTAACCATAACCGTTAATGGAATACTTCCGTTTTTTGTGCAATTGGTACGACGAAAGCTGGACGTCTAACTCAATTCGAATTTTTCTCATGAGTTAAAGTCGCGCTTTTGTCTATCTTAATTGCATTTGATTCGATTCGAGAAAAGTTTGCGTAAAGCAAGAAGTCTAAATCCATCCTTACCTAGCTTATAGTACATTAGGTAGGCGAACAGCCACATAAAGTCACGATCTTGCATAGGTTGCCATAAACATCTAGAATGATGGTGTTATGCCCGATAATTGAAATTTGCAATAAGATTTTTGATTTTACAGTCAAGTGAGAACTGTGATCGGCTGTTAAGAATTGAAAGCTCGCCATGGGTTGATTGGACTTTATGTATGTCCTGGAAGAAGACTTTAAAATATTCTGCAAATGGAGACTATCAGTTGCTTCTAGTTGAAATATGTTGATAAAGCTCATACAGAATTCATACTTACCCAATACAGTGTTTCAACGAAGCAAATTCCGTAAACGAAACAGGCAAACAAGAATCAACAATCGTTCATCATTCGTTATTGTGAGCTGCCAAAGTAACAGGGAAGTCAATTGTGATTGGTCCAGTTCACTTGACCGTAGCAACAGACTACATAGTATGTTGTGGCAAAGGATAAACATATGCATTCTCGTAAACGTAGAGCTATTAGCATGTGGACTGTGCTTCTCATAATTATTAATCATTATCATAATTCAATTTAACTATTTCTGCTAGTATATCAAGTATTGCTATTGGGCCATTCTCCAAAAGACAAAAGTCATGTTTGACTGTTGCTAAGCAGCGATGTGGCAAAAACTGTAAGAGTGGGAGGGGGCATAAATACAAAGTCTTATGGTTACGGTCTGTACTTCCATTCCCTCTAATACTTCGCCTCCCTGTTTTACCATCGATTTTAAGGAAATCCAGAGGACCATCTTGTCAAAAGAAGTGGAATATACTTGCCCCCCCACCCCTATAGCCACGACACTGTTGCCAAATAGTGAAAATGGTGAAGAGGGCTGAAGAAGTTGGTGTAGATCATTGTGTAGTATTTGTATAGTATAAAGTAATAGTATTGCAAAATAATAAAATGCTTTCAAACAATAGACACATTCTTGTAATTACTGTTGATAGTAATGATATTATAACAGTACTCTGCGTCTGTATAATAATTTCTGCCTGATGAGCTTTCCTTTCGAAAAATGTATTTCCCAGTACTGCTATTCTCAGGAAAAAGTCATCCTGCAAGCCAAAACTTCAGAATAATTTGCGTAGCATATTTTCTATTTCCTGGCATTGCTATAACGCACTGGTACACTTTGTTAAAATATAAATTGCACTGGTTTTAGAAACTCAGTAATTATCAATCGAACAATAATATCTAAAATAATAATTGACAAGTAAGGCTTTATCTAGTAGCCAATTTACACTGCGCAAACTAACCCGGGTTCGACCTGGAGCCGACCCAGGTTCACCTCAGGTTCACCCCAGTTTGCCAATGTAAATCGACCCAACCCAGGTTCGCCCCGGGTTAGGTCTAGCCATGGTTTGGAGTTGGGTTCGAACTGTAGCGAACCTAGGTTATCTGCAGTGTAAATTGAACTTGGGAAGAACCCTGGCTTGCACAATACAACACACATGCGCAATACAATGAAGGAGTATGAATAATGCTGGTAAAGGAAATGCGAGGCTGCAATATCACCATTCATAGCGCTTTTTGCCTGATTTTGAGGCAGTCTCCCTAAGCTAATAAAGCATGAACAACAGCTCTCTTAGGAGAAGCGCCTTTATTCTGTAGTGGAATTCTCAATAATTTGAACTGTTATCATTCGCTATTTCAACGGTTCCTCTCGCATCAAATTGTGATTATTTTTACTTCTACGCGTGTGTCACACTCACTTACACCAGGTTCGCCCTGTCTTTCAATTTACATTGACGCGAAAGCAAATCCAGCGTAAATTGAGCCTTGGCGAACCAAGGTTAGACGTAACCCGAGGCGAACCTGGGTTAGTTTGTGCAATTTAACTTTGCTATAAGCTACATATAGAGAAAGTCATGCACATATTTTGTTAAGGAACACTCATACTTGGAGTTTCCTTTGATTAACTAAATTCTTCACGGTTTTTAGTTCTATTGTTCCTCGTGGGACTATCTTTGGTTTTTGAGCCACTGGTCTGTAACGTATTCAGTTGCATTGTCTTTTCTTTTAGTTCATTTTCATGACAATGAATCCATTTTTCTGTCTATTAAATTTCCGTGCTTAAAGGATAAAGAGATAAATAATGGAACAAAACATGATCCAATAAAGGGATGCGAGCAAACAACATTCCAACATAAATTCATTTGTGTTTCTGGCTGTTTACAACTTCACTGTGTATGATTTTCGAACACAGATACACACTGATGCTTACGTCAAGAACCCAATCGTAACTGCTTCTTGTTACAAAGCCTATTTTGTTGCAAACCTACATGGTATCATGGACAAATAGTCCACCACCCCCCCCTTACCAAACACATATAAATTGTTGTACTTGTAATGCCTTATCGTGCACGTAAGGTCACTAAGGCCTGGCTCAGACGTCAAGCTTTTAATGCGCCAAATATAATGCTGATTTAGGTCGACCCAAATGGATGAAATCCCCATTTTATTCAGACGCCGAACTTTTCATGCGCTGAACTTAATACTACAGAACAGATAACAGTCTCTCTTTGATAACTAGAACGATTTTGAAGAAATGCGGGAAAGTGATGCGATCGAAGATGGCAGACAGCCAGACTTTGACAAACATTGCTACATTAAGGAAACCTATGTAAAGGCATTTCTCTTTTCAGTGTTACTTCAAACAAAGCGTTAAAAGTAACGACTAGTTTCAGATGCTTTAGGATTAAAACCTTTCTGCTTTTGTGTTGCCTTCCAAAGTTTCTACTTGCAACATGTTGCTATCAGTAAACAATTATGACTTGGTATGCTTTCAATAGGCGTATCATTTCATCTCTATATGAAGAGGGAGACCCGTTTATTTTGCTCAATTTAGCAGGAATCTCAATCAAAATTTATGTATAATATCTAATCATATAGAAATTTATATATAATGGAGCTTCTGTACTTCCTTAGCCTGTACTCAGTGGCGAAGCTAGAGGACATGCTTGTCATGCACTGCATGACTAATGCTGTTCTGGAATATCACTTTTATTCGAAAATTCCGTCAACAAATTGTTCTGCAAAAAGAAGCTACAATAAGGCTTATATTTGTTAACAAAAAGCTGGTTACTTTTGTCCCTACTGATGACTTAATTTGACCTTGGATGCTCGGAGTTAGTGCTGAATATGGGTTGGATTTGATACGTTGCAACATTCGCAAGTCATTATTATTATAATCACGAATGGTCATGCACTTTTTAATGCTGAGTGACTAAAATGATGTCATAGCAATTTAGAGTGCTTTCATTGGGCAAATCCATAGCTAATCACCAATCAAAGCTCGGAACATCACCCCTTAGACACGTGGTATCATGCACTTTGCAGAATGCGTGATGCAGTAATTTAACGAAAGACTGGGTACTACCTTGACCTTGTGACTTTTGTATGGCCTAACTGAAAGCGAGAGACTACGAATAACATTCCACTGTATTTGTGATGGCTCAGCTACGTGCGCAAGAAATTGTCACAAATAGAGATTTTGTATCAGAATTGATCCATAAATCGTTCTTCGAGAGAGGTGTTGCTGAACAACGTTTAATTGTACAACAAAATCGACCCAAACCGAAGCTTGCCATTCGAAGCCATGGAAGAGCGTTTCGTCAACAGTGGTATGAGAAGAAGGATTGGTTGTGTTGAAGTGAAGTAAGGCAAGGTCTGTTCTGCTGGCCATGCTTACTTTTTAAGCCTAGAGTTTCTACCACATAGATCTTAGTTGGCTGTAAAAATATGCAAGGTTTCCTGTCAGATTGCCAGAAACACGAGAAATCTAAGTCTCACATGGAGGCATACAAAATGTTGAGTACATTCGACGTATCGGAGAGGGTTGACGTTATATTCTCTAGATCAAGAAGAAAGGAGATTGAGCGGTTTAATGAAGAGGTAAGGCAGAATAGGGTTACATTAAACATTTTGCCTGAGGCTGTGCTCTATTTAAGCAAACAAGAGCTATCATGTAGGGGGCACGATGAGTCGAGTGTCAGCTTAAATAAGGGAAAAAATTATAGGGAGCTTCTTGAGCTTATAGCTAAGTTTAATCCCCAATTTGAGCGTCGCCTTCATGGAAGGCTGGAAGATTCACAGAGAGGGGCTGAAGGGGGTGGGACTTTTACTGGGGTTTCATCTGATATCCGGAATGATATTATTGAATCTATAGATTTAGTAATTCAAGATGAGATAGACAAAGGAGATATGGTCCTCTTTTATTGGTAAGGAGATATGGTCCTCTTATTAAACTTTCTTTGCTTAAACAGCAACTTTTGTTTATCTATAGAGATTCTGATTTCCACAAAGCAACTTCTCAAGAGCTGTTGGATTACATCAACAATCTCAACTTGCAAACATGTTTTTTGAAGTTTTCAAACTTCTGTTATTAAACACAACAATTGCTATATCTTCCTCATCAGTAGAAAGGTCTTTTTCATGCTTAAAGAGAATTAAAACCTACTTGAGAAATAGGATGGAGCAGGACCGCCCTGGGTGCTTGTGCACAAGGACATATTGAAAGAGCTAGAAAATAGAAGTCTATTGCATCCTTGATTTTAGATAAATTCATAGAAAAGCCAAGAAGGCTTAATTTTGTATTCAAATAATCTTACCATTTTGTTGATATGCCATAACCTTTCATAATATGGCTTTGATTATCATATTCTGTGCCAGATGGATTCTCTTTCCAAATTTCAATTATTGTGATAGAAGGAATCCAGTAAAATATTAAGTAGGTCCTCTTTTATTTTCTGATATACCATAGCCTTTCACAATATGGCTTTGATAATCATATTCTGTGCCAGATAGATTCTCTTTCCAAATTTCAATTATTGTGATAGAAGGAATCCAGTAAAATATTTAGCAGAACCTCTTACATGTGCTGATGACATTTTCTTAGTGCTTATCATTTGAAGAAGCTCCAATTGCTCCCTAAGTTTTTAAGCAAATCAGTAGATCCTTTTATATAGATACTACTTGTCATTGGGATTTTATAGTATGTAGTGTTGGGGAAAACCCCATAGTCTATGCCAAAGCCCACAACAGGGGATTGAATAGAATGACCAATAGAAAGAGAAATTTGATCATGTTTGTTGATGTTAAATTTGGAAGAGGATATCATTCAGGAATTTTGGAAGAACACCCCATAGATTGCTAGTGCTTGGAAAGCATGATGATGTGTGTCAGAGATGTGCCAAGACACTTCATTAGGGGGAGGGCATTTTGACCATTTGACCAGCTACCATTACTAAAAAAAGAAAAGGTCACAGAAATTACTGTGATCATTTCTCTTGCAGCATAGTCAGATTTTGACCAACTTTATTGTATTTTTGAAAATATTGGGGTCACCATGCCACCATACTCCCCATAAACATATCACTGATTTGTGTTATAGATTTTGGAGGATTAGATAGAGCAAGTTAGGGAGGGAGGGATTGTAGACAAATTCTTGTGTTTCTGACAATTCTCAATGGATCTGGAACAATACTGCTATTTTCTTGTGAGCTATGTCCTTGTACATACCTAAATAAGTGGAAAAGTCAGCAGAGGAAATGCCATTACTTTTTTTGTAAGCCAAAGAACTTATTCAGGTTGCTTACCCCCATTTCCTTCATTGCCATGGAATTGGTGGGGTTCCTTAAGCCTAAAAGGAAACTCAAGCAAGAGGCAAACCCTTGACGTGGGGCTTGAGCTTAACTCAGTATCCTATATTGAGAACTAATTTGCCTTGGCAATGGTACTAAGTTCTACACTGCATCTGAACAGGAGATAGTAATCATAAATACTTGCATTAATGCTAACCAGTGAGAGCTTGTTGATAACTCATACTTTTTTTAACAGGATTGCATTGCGCATGCGCGATCATATTTGCGCATGCGCACTAAATTTTGCATGACCAACTCGTCAGAGCTAGCTTCGCCACTGCCTGTACTTGTATGTTTCAACCAACAAAATGCTAATTACTATTGTCCTCAAAAAAGAAAATGTTCAAATTCAAACAAAAAATTATCTACTTCAATACTTTTGCCAACAGTTAAAAGGAATGGTAACTCCTCGTCACCAAGTTGAATGATTTGGCAGAGCTCTCTGGTGTTAGTATACTAAAGGACGTAGTAGCTTCACTAAAATTTGCGTCATATTTGCTAGAGTGCACCTGGAGCTGATTTGAGAAACCGTACCCCAATTAGACACATCAGGAATAGCTGCACGGGACTGTTGAGCTTGGTTTGCTGATTTAGAAGCATTTCAAAGAGCCTCTTGTAGTGTACTCGACTTTCCTTCAAGTTCTCTTTCATAAAAGAAATAATGTCCTTTCATTGGATCATTTTCTATGGTGCTTTTTACAAGAGATAGCACCTCAACAGCAGCATTAATTTTATCATTACGACTACCCGTATTTTGGTTGTAAGTGACGTGGCTATTTGACTCTGTTGTATATTACAATCAGTTGATGCCTTCTTTTCCTCAGCAGCACTTTCTGCTGATGGTTCAACAGCTAATCTGGCTGGCAAGAATCATGGTTACGTACTAGTGCAAATAGCTGGTCGAAACTGGTCTCAAAGCCCTTGTTATCTTGGAACTTTTCTTTCCCTGATGCATATCTTATGGTCAATGCTGCTTTATTACATTCTCCAACATACTTCTTGAACTTTGTTCTTAGTTGAGCAGTTGAGAAAGTGACGTCTTCTACTCTTTCAGTACATCTGGCATTCAACTCCTTTTGGATTTTCTTATAAAGGATGCAATTCTGTCGACTCTTTGTATTTCTATAAATGAGTTTGTCATTGTAGACTTGATTACTAGGAATAATATCAATGAAGTCACCCTATACAGTAGTGATCCATCTCCCTTTCCTCCCCACTTTCTTCTTTTCTATTGCCTTTTTACTACAGGCTTTTACGTGATTTCATCATCCATATCTTTCTCGCCTTCTCATTGTCGTCAACGAGATCTGTCACAGTGTATGGATTTCCTGCAACAAGCAAATACAATAGATTAATGAAATTCTATATAAAACATTTTCGTAATCAAGAAAAGCTTAAGACGATGGAAATATTGCAAAAGATAGTTGTGTGTGAACTACTTTTGTAGCATGCTAGTATACTACTCTAGCCCTAAAACCTTCGTTGAAATTAACTTCCCTCTACAGGAAAATTATGTAACATTTCGGAAAATGGAAGGGTAGAGAGTTTAACTCTAAATACAAAATCAGATATATGTTATGGCTACTACCTTTTCTTTGTTCCTCTTGACACAACTGATGACATTGGCTCTTCATTCGGCACATGGCTGTATACTGGTTGACCAATTTCAGCCCATTTTTCAGAGCAAAGCCAGAAATATCCTACTGACCTGCCAGTAACCCCAGCCCTCGGTATCTTTATCTTGTTCAAAACCTGAGCACATAGTCCAAACAACATTTACGCAACTGGTTCACGAACATTTGGTTACTTATAGGCATATTATGCACAGGGTAGGATCGCTATCATAACACTGAGCTGATGTCGCCATTTGCAAAAGCTGATCCAGGATCTGCGCTCACTTTTCCATGTGTTGTTCGCTAGAGAACTAGAAGCAATAGATTGCTTTAGGGTTAATCCGATATGTCATATTAGAAAAATTTATGCATTAAGAACGGCTCATGAGAAATAGGACGTCTCAATCAATACTGTATTTAAGGCATTTGATGCGACTGGATCAGTCGAACTTATTATTTGGGTCTACCGTCATATTACGTGGAGAAACAAATTGATTCAGATGTCGACCTTTTCATGAACATAATTCGCTGCATTCATTTCGGCACATGAAAAGTCCGACGTCTGAAGCAGGCCTAACTGATTCACGGGTCTGAGTTTTACACGGAGTACAACTCGGAATCAAACTATCAAACTATACGAGTCCTTTTGTAGCATTCATAGAACTGCCCATAACTCTACAAGCCAGAACTCAAATGCATAGCACAGCAATGCACAGCATAGGATGGTAAAAAAAGTGACTCTTGATTAATATGCATAAGCTAGTCCATAGTAGGACTTGTTGTTAGCCACGTATTTGTTTGGCCTGTTCTCGCAGAAAGCGCAGGATAAATGCTAATTTCTAAGAGTGAAATTCATGCGAATCACATTGAGATCACACCAAGAAAGCGTTTGTTTTCATCAAGATCAAGGAGTTTGCTAATGACAACGTATAGATATATATAAATATATATATATATATATATATATATATATATATATATATATATATATATATATATATATCAAGATCCTACAAAATGCGTGCAAATATTTATGTTTCATTATCTGAGAATATTCTCAGTCGTTTCTTGTTACTTCTAGATACCCTAGCTTAGCGAGAGAAGACTCTTGAAAGCGATAATTACCAATTTGCATGTGTTTTGAATGCTGTTGGACCTGGGGATCAGCTGCCAATGTATCAAGTGAGATATAAGCACACAAGATATTTTGAAAATTTTTTTATTATTGTGTTTGCAATGAAAGACACATGCTTTTTCTCTGCACACAGGAGATCATATTGCGGAATGCCATACTTTGCAGTCGTAATGCCCTGAGCAGATGGCAACACAAATGTTTCCCCTGCAGCCTGAAACTGCCATGGTAGTTTCAATCCTTCAATTTTTGTTAGGTTTCACTGGATACTTCAGATCTCCTAAGTACCTTAAGCAATTCTTGTGAAATAGCTGCCAGTTGAAAATTGATTCCTAGAGGTCTTAGAAAAATAGAATGCATGTGTCATCCAAAGCTCAAAAATGCTTTCGTCATTGAATTGTACATTTCTAGCTTTTCCATCCTTATTTTAAGCAA
Source organism: Cassiopea andromeda (assembly GCA_018155075.1). Lineage (NCBI taxonomy): Eukaryota > Metazoa > Cnidaria > Scyphozoa > Rhizostomeae > Cassiopeidae > Cassiopea > Cassiopea andromeda. Next base: position 21,335 of record WIPJ01002637.1, on the reverse strand, counting down.
ACAACTACACCCAGAACAACCTTTTCAGTGTGTGCTAGTCTTCCTGCTCTAAAGAGACACAGTTAAGATTCATTTCTCTAAATTTTTTCTCTACAAACTTCTTACAGTTTGAATGGACTAATAATCAATCAACAACTCAGTTCACATGTGCATTAGAGTTGCTCTATTTATGAAGCAAAAGAGAGGACTCTACCGCTGCAAGTATCACTCTTGCAAAAGTATGACATCATGTCTTGCCATTTGCTAAGGCTCATTCAGTTGAAAATCATGCTTGAGAAACTGCCTTTAGAGATACCTTATCACAATTATATTCAATGGGAGTGTAGATACCTAATTCACTATATGTACTGAAGTACACCTTAAAAGAGTACTAAATAAAGAAAACTATTCAAGTGAATTTAATTGACAGAAAATCTTATTGAGAGTAAAAGAAATGTTACTCACTTATGATTAAAACTACATCCCATAGATTATTAAGTTAGATGCGTACTTCTGCAAATGGGTTTTGTTTGCTTTACATAACCAGAAGAATTACAATCAACAGAAAAGCTTACTGCTTTAGGGGCAGTAACTAAAACGAGATGCAGGAATATTGAATGCACAGAGAACAGTTTCAACACATAGCAAAATGCTGATATTGATCTATACACCTAAATTAGTTATAGCTTACTGGGTGTGATAGTGGCACATATATCTATGATTCTGCAAGCCAGCTTGTTAAGTTTTATGAACCAAACCTTATAAATCAAGTACTTTGCTGCTTACAATAGAATGAATGTTGCTAAGAATAACAAGAACAAATGATCTATCATTGAAAAACTCTAGGTGGCTAAGCTGCCAATTGTTCCAGACAAAGTTGTATTCCTGGGGGCTTAGGGTTGCAGCCCCTTTTAAATCAATGGAATTTCTTTTGAGTGCATCCCCTCTTGAATGCAAAGTTATTGAAGACATGTCTTAAATTCAACTACTTTGCTCAAGATTTGCAAACAATTTCAATACTTGTTTGAAAGAAGAATAATGTTAGACCCTGGTACAAATTTTGTGTTCACTTTTCACAACTCTAAAGCAGGGCTTTCCAAACTTGTCAGGCTGAGGACTGCATTAACAATCATACAGCAAATGGGAAGGGGTGCCAACATATTTCAGGACCAAGTAATAAAGAATACAAATTCATTTTTTCCAGAGACAAAAAGGTCTCCATAGGCCGGATGAGATGGGCCCGAGTGCCGGAGTTTGAAGACCCCTGCTCTAAAAGGTGCAGCCTCTAAAATGTTGCCTTAATATCCCCTTCTTAAAAATTTAACACTACACCCTTGGTCTCAGATGTCTGAGTTGGAGGATACCACGTATCCATCTTGACTAAAACATTCTGCACTATGTAGAGGAAAGTACATCGGGTCTAGATAGGCTGATTTTATTAAAATGACGCAAGCAAGTAAATAAAGCATATATGTTGTATACATTCGTAATACTTCGCTTGATCATTGCTTTAATGAGTTGTTTTTGTACACTTGTAATAAGTAATGCTTGTGAATCTGCTGTCTAGTGCCTATCGCTGTTTAAATCTCGTACAAATCTAGAATAGGACTGATTGGTATCTTTTCTCTTCAATTTTCAACTCTATTCTGCTAAAATGCAGTTATAACTAAAATATTTGCATATTCATCGGCATACCCAACGCATATCGTAGCAAGGCAGGAAAAGACAAGAGAGTTTGAAATTCACTTTTTCACCTTATCTACAGCCATCTTTCTTTCCCATATCTGCCTCATCCAAAGCGTCCAATAACAGTAGAGTGCACATTCTGGTCCTATTATTTCCATGGTAAGGAGTATAGTAGCTAACAGGCTCACCCCTACAAAAGCGGAACAGACAGATGCGCACTTTGTCTGACAGAAAAATCTATAATTGTAATACCTAACCCAAGAGGTCTACTAAATAAAAGGAAAGAACTTATATCAAAATGTCGTCATAGAAATAAATATCTATTGTGTAATCTTCCATCCCCCCAGCGTAGTCACAAATAACGATGCTTAAAGATTTTTATGTTAGTAGCCCGATGAGTGGAATCACCAAACTTTAAGTTGCTACTCTGTGCTTTTGATTTTGATAACTTTAGTCAACTCTATCACATAACTCTACGCAAGTATTGAGCACTCTATACGAACCTTGGATCGTGATTACGCGCGCGCGCGCGCGCGCACACACACACACACACACACACACTCACATATAT
>WIPJ01002637.1:3786-18841 GCA_018155075.1 Cassiopea andromeda | reverse complement strand
TATATATACGTTGTCATTAGCAAACTCCTTGATCTTGATGAAAACAACAAACACTTTCTTGGTGTGATCTCAATGTGATTCGCATGAATTTCACTCTTAGAAATTATCATTTATCCTGCGTTTTCTGCGACAACAGGCCAAACAAATACGTGACTAACAGCAAGTCCTAATGTGGACTAGCTTATGCAGATTAATCCAGAATCACTTTTTTGACCATCCTATGCTGTGAGTTACTGTGCTATGCATTTGAGTTCTGGCTTGTAGAGTTTTGGGCAGTTCTATGAATACTACAAAGGAGTCGTATAAGGACACCAATCTTGGTGGGAAGGAGGCTTAAGAAGCATCATATTCAAGTATGCCATCTCCATCTGGCCTGACGGGTGTATTGCTCCCAAAAGCATACATGATGTTGTAATTTCTTTGAAATGCTTGTTGACTGTTTGACATTTTTCGATTTATTTGTTCGAAGTATGCAAGGATTTTCTAAGTAATGCACACCTCAATCTGGCGATTGGATTGGGAAGTTTGGCTTTTCGTACTTGGCATCACCAACCTCAAAGAAAAGTCAACTGGCGGTGTGAAGATCATTTTTTGTTTGGAAGCAAGCTAATGGGACCAGCAGCATACGAAAACAGGGGTGTGCGGTTGTTACACTCTCACCTTTTTCCGAGCCCATCGGTAATAATTTAGCTTGTTAGGGATTCCATGGCTTATCGGTAGAAACTGGTGTTGTTGTCATCTTTTGTTGGTATTTTTGAGAGATTTAGTAGCATGTTCGTCAATTTATTCTGCTACAGCCCCACACAAAAGTCCTTTGGCATGCAAATGGTTGAGAAAATAGGTTTAGTACTCATTGCACAAGGACTAAAACAGTTTGATTTCAATGAGGTAGTGTACTAGGGGTTGGATTCCTTCAAAGCGGTATTCAGGTTTCTGAAACTATCTGAAAATATACTGAAAGACAGTCTGGTTAAATATTTTCATGGTCAAGGCCTTTTTCATCTATTTCTCTAACACTCGAGTTTTGTACGTGAAAATATGAAAACTGGTCTCTTTTCCCATTAATTGATGATTGGTACATCCCGCAGAAACACGTCTTCTTCAAATTATTTACATGAACTGCATAAATTAAACTAAAAGTAAAGTTAAAGTTCATCAACTCAGAAAAAATCCTACTAGATTTGTGGTTTCTATTCACCAAGTTTTATGGTTAGGCGCTCATTGCTAGTTCAGGCCGAAAAGGTCTGTATAAAGAGATACCGCAGGGAGTATTCTCATCAAATCAATTAAGTAGTAAATTAAAAACAGAAACTGGTTTCCATAGCGATGCCAAAACAAAAACTTTTCATTAGCTACTTAGGAAGTCTCAATCTTTTGTAGCTAAGGAATGCAGAGATGAACACCATAGCCTTAATCGTTTTTAGTTGAACACCATAGCTTCGGACATACACATTTTTGTCCCAAAAATGTGATATATCACAATCTTGTTCCAAGCTCTTTCTTTCCAATTTCTGCCCATGAAAATATGAGGTAAAAAATATTTATTTCTCTGCCCTCCATAATTATGAAGCTTTAAAATGAGGCATAGCATGAAGATATACTGTCTATAGTTTCAGATATTAAAGCCCCACGAGGCCCTCTTCATGTTTAAATTCAAGAGTGGGAGAAAGTGGCCTACAAACTTTTCCTGCATCTTGAACTAAAAAGGCAATAGTGATACCAATAGAATAAAATGTGGTGGCTAGTTATCACATTCAACAGTAAGGTGTCATTCAAAGCTATATTGAAAATATTGAGCCTTCTGAGAACTTTTAAATCAAAATATCCAGCCTTGTAGCATTCGTCTTCTCCTTTCTTCGTAGCTTCCTCACCCAGATACTTTGCATATTAAAGTCTTTTCCTTCTTTGCCTAATTACTTTTGAAGAAGCTCTTGTTGCTTTTCTTATTCCTTCAATAGATTTATAATACAAAGCAAAGAGAGAAGTTGAAAGGATGGTTTTGTTATCACTGATGCAAGAGGAGCAGTTTACAAAAAAGGTTAGTTAGATCGTATCCATCCTTGTGCGCCAAGCCAAACAAAGGATACAAGGAGAGAGTTCTTATCACGAATCCAGAATTCTGGCTGGGCTCTAGATATTATGTTATTGATCTTTTTCCTCTCTCTGTGTCGTCAAAGTAGTACTAGTAGAAGAAGCTGCTCTTCGAAGGCATTCTCCACATTGTTTCACAAACGTATCCATTACATGATTTCCCTCATTTATGTTAATGTTAGCTTCTTCATCTCAAATTAAGCCTATAGTGGAAATCGGGTGGAAGCGTCATGGGATATTAAGCTGACTTACGAATTATTTCATGAAGTGGTGGATGAGCTTCTCTCATAGTCGAGGGAAGTACCATCACTTTGTCTATTGGTGCCTTTAGTGGCCTTGTCTCTTTCAGCACTAGAATAGAGATTCCAAGTCTTTTTGGTTGGTAAGGCTAATGTGATTAGTCACTGTGGCAGGCTGTTGTGCTTGTTTGAACCTTATCTAAGACTGAGGATACAACTGGGAATGGTGGACTACAGGCCTGTCGCCAGATAGTTTAGAGGCCCGAACCCATTGGTAGCGCTTTGGGAGGCTGCCGCATCAGCTGGTGTATATCTCGGGCTGCCTGCTATGCCAGTTTGTAACTGGAGCAGCTCCTAGCTCACAGTTCTGGAGGGCCCTTCTGAGAAAACAGGATAGCTATGGGAACTTTCAGATTATCATTGATAGTCGCTGCCTCTATCACTTTGACTGACCCAATCATCACTCAATTAATTTATATTCACACTATGCCTACCATTCACCCAAATGTTAGCTCTACTGCAGTTACCAATATGGCACATTCTAAGCTCTATTCCATCTCATTTTGCAAAATTCGTGGACTATTCTCTAATCTCAACTCTGCACATCAACATCTCCAGTCATCATATCCTCATGCATTCTTTCTCAACGAAGCTAACATCAAACCACTTGACCTAAATGACAACTCCATTCTCTCCCCTCATCTAAATTGCCCTGGATATGAGCTTGTTTCTTCTTTTTCCCTAATTTTGGTGTTCGTGAAATTATCCACTCTGATGTACTAAGCTCTTTTCTACCTGAAACTAACCTTGTAAATCCTGTTTTTCAACTCATCTGGGTGAAAATTTCCTTTCCTAAAATTTCAAAATTCACTTGCACTCTGTACTTCTCACCATACTCAACTAATCATGAACCTCTACTTGACCATCTAAAGGGGTGGATCCAGTGTGCCGCCTGTGCCTTATGGAAGGCAGTCATTTTTAAATATTTCTATGGAAGGCAGGAAGTCAAGTTTACTAAATAATGTAGAATATTTTTTAATCGCTCTCCCACTGTCTTATTACATAATTGAATCTACCATTTTCACATATTGAATCCCTGTGTGTATCTACATATGGATTCAATTTATTTTTCTACATTTTGAATTAGCCTCTTATATGAGCAAAATAGACGATAAGGATGATTCCGCAACTTCTGATTTGGTGATTGCACATCCTGTGTTCAATTTTGATAATTTATGTCATGCAAGTGTTGTGCGGCACTTTGCATGCTTGATTTTGATGTCCGCGCAGCTTTTAACAACAAGTATTGAGACCGAACCTGGTTTGTATTGTTCTGTGATATAGCTGGGCGGCAGTTGCAAATCAGCCATAAGCAAAAGATACCTGCCTCACAACTGCCGCGCAACTGCTGCACAATGTTCGTCTGTGAATCAATTGATCGATTATTATGAAGCGTCACTTTGGAAATACGATCCTTTTCCGCTCCAAACTTCGAGGATATACACCGCAAAATGGAAATATTAAGAAAAGTAGAAACGTTGATTCGGTCAGAGGAATTAAAAAAGCTAAGAGACTTGTCTCCACCTGAAATTGTCAGGCTAGGCCGACTTGCTCCCTTGACCAAGCCGAGGAAAAAGTGAAGAAATTAGGCCTGAAATCCGAAAGCTCTGCATGTTCATTTTACCCTCGAGAAAAGACCTGTAAAGATGCTACAGATAACATTTTTGCTGCAAGGTATTTTTCTTTATGTTACAGTTCCTCTTTCTTTGTACGTTTCCTTAATGTTTGGGAAAGCATTGTAGTGACTGTTATTACCTTTGACATGTATATATTAGCCCTAAGCAACTTTTAAATTTGAAAGCACAGAGGCTATTCAGCTTTTTTCAATCAAGATTAGCATTTAACATTTGGCTATAAATAAACAAATATAATTTCACGTTATCAATGTCATGCTTGATATTCATTGTTGGCCTACTCATAGAGACTTTGTAGAAGCTTTTTATGCCACTAGGATGTATTGAAAAAATGGAGATAGCTGTTACATTTACTCTATGCTACTGTATCTAGGGTAAATGGTGATGGAATTTGCTTGTACAATGCCGTATCTGAGGCAGTCAATGGGGATGAAAGTTTGTCAGCCACACTGAGGGCACTCACATCAACTGAGCTTTATTTTAATGCCTCCTTTGCATCACACCCTCATTTCATAACCTTATTGGCAACAGAGAAAGCACCTAGACTTATTGGTAGATTTTTCCAACTATCACACACCTTTGAGGTGAGTGATTTCTTCATGCAGCACTGTCTAACTACACTCAGCTTGTAAAGTTTGAGGCTTTGAAAAATTGTCAGGTAAAGAGATGGAGCCCCTTTGTTTGATGATGGCATTAGCTAGTGTCTCTGGAATTACCATACATTCCCTGTACCCAGATACTGGGGTTGTTGCATCTGGAATGTATGCAGTCAAGTTTTTTAATGCTATGATAAAGCCACGAAACAATCCAGCAGTTGCACATTCCCATATCCATTTGTTATGGTCACACTTAGCTGGCACTTTAAGAGATGTCAATACTTTGTTTCAACCAAATCATATTGTCCCAGTATTTTTTTTCAATAGTTTTCCACCTGATCTTAAGAAAGATACCTCCTACGAGGAAGGAAAAATTCCGAATTCCTTTGTTGCAGAGCAAGGTTTTCACCAAGGCCAAGATTAAGTTTGCTACATCTACATCGTCTTCTAGCTTGAAGCTAGGAAAAATATGCTTTCCTAAAGCAACATCATCAAAACCTTTAGACAAAGCAAAAGTCAATGAAGAAATTTGTTCAATTAATATATCTGATCAAAGGCCTGATACAAGGTTATTGGATCCTTCTATGGACACTAATGACATAGGATATTTTTATGATAAAACAGAATATTTTACAGAAAATGAAAATATGATATTTGTAGAGAAATTTGGAGACCTGTTGCAACATTTACCTTTCCTCAGTCCATACTTTAAGTGAAAAAAGGACATTTTCTTGTTCATCGCTTGAAGATTATAATTGGCTTCAATACTCTCAAGTCGTTGATGGTGTCTTCTGCCTACTTTGTGTTGTTTTTTGGCGACGAATTGGTATCAACTCATCAAAAGTAAAAAAACTGGTCACTAGTCCTCTCAAAGACTAGTCCTGTGCAGTTACAAGGCTCAAAATGCACAATAAGTCAAGTATACATCAAAATCTTTGTTAGCCATGCAAACCGTCCCTAGTGTGAAACAAAACAAATTAACTTCCATTGATAGAATCCATGATAAAGTAAGTTCTTAGACTAGAAATATAAATAAATGATTGAGGATAGCAATTAAAGTGTTGTTAAATTTTTGACAATTTATCTTAAACTGAATACATTCAGAGACACAATAAACATAGAAAGTTTCAGTTGAAAGCAAATATAATAGTATTGAAAAATTTTGAAGGATTAACTTTCTAGTCTTTAGGAAATTTGCCATCAGTCAACCCCATCACAAGTCATTAATAAGTTTGTATATACAAAATTGCTCATTTAAAGTACTTAAAACTTTGGTTACAAGAACCTTGAGGCTTTTTAGTTTAAGTTGGGTTCTTATTTAAGATATTAAGTAAGATGAAAGATGAGTGGAAGTTTTAGGTAGAGAGTCTTAAAGTTTGTGCTTCTTTCATGTTGGTTCTTAAAGCTATCTGAGAAGTCTTTATCACCATATAGTAAGAGCTTTATTGGAACAATATTTGAGCAATGGCTTAGCGTCAGGGTATTAAAGGAATTTATGTATTCATGGAAGAATTAAAAGAGAGTTCCGCTGTTATGCATTTTTCAGTAAACAATTAATAATTCCACTCATGTGCCATTTTTCTGGTAATAGCGATTGTGAAGACCATTCAAAGATACGTCATTCATTAGTCTAAGACTCCTTAGGCCAGTTTATCCACCGTACGAATCTCTTGCCATGGTTAGGAACGGCACTATTATTTGCATTTTTGCTTAAGTGGTGAATGCTAATAGATTTCAAACAGCTCCCTCGACTTCTCGCATTCATTGTTCTTTCAAAGGTCGAAACATGTGTGTACTGTTCAGTTCATATTTTTGACAAAGTCATTTTTTACTGCTTCAGCTGTGATGTACTTCCTGTTATCCGATAAAACAACCTTCAATACGGGATGTTTCCTAAACGACCTGTTTGCCATATTTATGCTCAGGTTCAAGAAGCCGCACCTAGTCACACCAAGCCACACCCAAAAACCGTCATTTGCCTTAGCAGTTTGTCGTTTTTCAATGGGGTCTTTATTCTAACAAGCTTTGTGCTGGATTGTCGGCATTCAGTCATGAAACAAGCAAACATAGGAAAGGACTCCCAGAGACTGTTTTTGGCTGATTGGCTGAGAAACAGCATACCAACCGTGGAAGAAAAGAAGACGTGAGCTGAAAAACAGAAATGCAAAGAAAAGCCATAAAGTAGAAGCCAAAGAAGTTGAAACATATGCAACTGGGTCATTTTTATTTGATGACACCATGAGAAAACCTTTTGATAGTATGAAAGGGCAAAACAATCTTTAATTTAACATTTAGGTGTAGATTCCTTTACTTACTTGCAAATGTTTAAAAGGCATTTTCCCAGAGTCCTACTTTTAGTATAATACGGAAGTTTAGTGAATGCAAATTTTTATCGACAATTGCCATAAATAGTAATGTTTATATATCATTTTAATCCTTAGACTATGTAGAATGAGATGCATTCCTCTAAAACCGTCATTTGCTTTAGCAGTGAGTGGCAAATAGAAGCAAGGGCCAACTATAGAAAAATTGAAGTGGATTGAAAAATTGAACATTCAGTAAAAACTGATAGAAATGATAAAAGAAGTATTTTTCACAGACAAGATACACATTATACCATTAATCAATGTATAGAGAGTAGACTTATTTAACGTTCAGAAAAAATCCGCCATCATTTAGAAAATTGCACTCACTAGCAACTACATGTGGACAGCTACTGTTATCTTTTTGCCATGGAAACAGCTAAAATAGACAACTTTTGTGGTCATTTCTTAAGTCTACACATCAAGTTGCATAAGATATGTGAACTTCATTGAAGCCTTACTTCTATCAAAAGAATTGAATTTCTGACCAGTTGAATCCCTTATTAATATCCATCGTACCAATACATCAATGGCCTAAGTATAAGGCCAGAGATACAACTTAAACTAAGTTTCTATGAAGAGTTGAAATCGTAGCAACTAACGAGGAAACATCGAATTTAATATATTCATGCATTCGCAGATCACTGAAATATTGGACTTCCTTTTGATATTTTGTCGCATTTCCCTATTTTCTTGCGCCCCGACTCAAAGCAACTCACAAAGGCTGCCACCCAACTGTCTACAAGTCTAATGAATATCACAGAAATAGCATTTCAAGTCAAATTAATAACAGAGTTTCTATTTCAAACAAGATAACCTAATAAGTCTATTTTTCGTACTCCGATTGCTCTACATCAGCACAGCAAACTCCTTCATAGTCATTTACTCTAATTCACAGAGAACGAGTTTCAACAGATATTACAAAGATAGCTTCCACTAGGGCTATTTAACAGATAGGCCTATCCGAACAGATTCACACGTCTTGTTTGTGCCATGTTCCTCTATGAGCGCAAAGAAAGCAAATTTTATATATACTCCCACACGAATGGTGCGTATGACACATCGAGTAAATTATTGTCAAAAAGCACAAACTTCTACTCGCATGAAATTTCTGATTTGCTAAGAGCTTATAGCTCAAATATCGAGAAAGATATATCCAAGTGCAGTGAGAGGTTAAATCAACTGAGAGGCCAGAAAAACAGAGTTTGCTTCCTTGATTGTGAGGAGTCGCCATGAAGCCATTGAGCTAGATACTGCAAAGAGCACACATCGGAAAATGATTCCAAAACAGGCAGAGCTTTCTGTTGCCAGTTCATTCAAAACATTAGCTCAATCCGAAGAGCAAATGTTTAATTTTCATTAGATATATACAGTTCATGATATTTGCAAGGCTGCTTTTAGCATTTGCATTTTCTCACATTTTCTACTAACGATTTCACATTATTGTATATTGAATTGTGGGCTTGACAGTATTCTTGCCTCGTTTGCATTTCTAAATGAAACAAATTTCCTTAATTGTGTACACAAAATTTTACCTTTGCATGTAAATGCGTATGACTTGGCCATACCATTTTTAATTGACCCTATTGCTGTATGGCGTAACAACAGAATTCTGAGAAAAATGTCTTGCATAGGATCATCATGGGATGTACCCTGAGGCTTGAAGAAATAGTGTTGTAGGAAAAAAATGCTAAATTAGGCACTGAGGACTTTGCTGAGAAATTTTGAAGACTGAAAGTTGACTTGCGAGATATTTCTCTAGAAATTATTTGCTCCAGGGATGGACTGACTGGTAGGGCTATATTTGTGCATGTGTCACCTCCAAGAGAATATGGCGATACCTTTCTCACACAGAACTCGATTTCTGGAAAGGAAATTAATCACTGAAGTTTACACTGAAGCTTACACTTTGGTAAGGCTGCCGATCCTTCATCAAAGACACTTTTCCACTTGCTTCCATGTATTTAACACTTTTCAATGACTATAACAATAAGCCGCACAAAGATGAGGGTGAAAGGCGAACCTTTTTCTGATTGCAACCAATTCAGAGGAATTTCATAAACAAAAGCAATGACTCCTTTACACGAATAATTTTGGCTGTAAAATGAATGCATGACTGTCCGAAAATGAATTGAACTTACCTCGAATTACTTGCAACGATAAGTAGAATTATTTGCTCAGTTGGTAGACCATTATAGCTAATGACTGAATGATATGTTTTGAATAGTTGGCCAAAGAAACCATAGCCAATTGTCATATAACAAGACGAGGTTCCCTATACGGTGTGTACAAGGTAGGCATTTAATAATTTTCGAAGTGCATAAGCATGCATCAAATGCGCATGCCCAGAAACCTCAAAACCAAAAGAGACAATGCGAAAACATGGAGGGCAACAGCTCAAACCGTTGAAACTCTCGAACCATTTGAAGGTCAATTTCAACAAGTGAACAAAATAGGATCATTTCAAATCTTCTTCATTTTGCAAGGTTTGGTATAGGTAACCTACGGTTCTGCTGGCATATTCGCCCAACTTTGCTCCTGTAGTGGTAGCATTTTTCATCGAAGGATCAGTTATAGACTCCTAAGGGACATTTGAGGTCACAGGATATCTAACTTTTCATGTTGAGAATGTTCTGGCTTATCCATCTTTAGTTAGATTCCTATTTCCCATGACCTAGCCAAATGGTCCGCTGTGCATCCGCGAACAACCTACTCTATATATCACAAATAATAAACTAACCAATGCATTTATCCTATTTACACTTTTTGCAACAATAACAACTTTTAATAAGGGAGTGGTGGTCAGGATGGGGCCGAAGAGAAAATATTGCATACCATTTTATTTACCCCACCAATGGCAAGTTAGAAAAAAATCTACCCCACCTAGTTCTTCTCAATAGATGCAACTTATGTTCTTCAGCTTAAAACACATAATTCTACAGAATTCACGAGCTAACATTAAATGAAGGGTTTACAATAGAAATATTAAATAGAATAGAACCATAATATCTTCGTGAAGTTGCTGCAAAGTGTACAGGCTCTCATTAACAACGATACAGAGCACTAATTTTGGGGTGAAGGTAAGTAAGCCTAAGGTTAAAAGGGAACATGCTACTCTGATTTAAAATTAGGAGTTAAACTTCCCCCACCAAGTTTGACATTAAATGAAGGGTTTACAATAGAAATATTAAATAGAATAGAACCATAATATCTTCGTGAAGTTGCTGCAAAGTTTACAGGCTCTAATTAACTACGATACATTGCACTGATTTTGGGGTGGAGGTAAGTAAGCCTAAGGTTAAAAGGCAACATGCTACTCTGATTTAAAATTAGGACTCATACCCCCCAAGTTTGAAAAAATGTAACCCATAATTTCACACACTCATGACAAAATGGGAATCATTATTCTACTAAAATGAACAAACCATGCCTTTAATTCTGCAAGGCAAGCAACGCTTTTTAATACCCAGTAACACTATCAAGCAACTTCTTATGTCTTTTGCTGTAGAGGCGCAATGCTGCAGATAATGTTATTTAAGTAATGGATTTCCAAGTGTATGCATGAAACCCATTCATGTATATCAGACATTCTAAAAATAGCAATCCTGTACACTATCTTGAATTGGATTGCATGTAGTCCAAGACTGTGGAATTATTGTATTGTTATGCAAAAACAACTTTGTTGCTATCTCATTGGCCTTCAGCTTGAAAGGGATCAAATCAAAGTTGTTAGTATAGTCTCTTTGTTCTGATTTCCTTAATGCATTTGGCTATTTTCCTTTAGGACCTAAGAATACCAACAGTTTTGCTACTAGGCCTTCATTGCCTTCGTGAAAGAATCCGGACATTTTGGAAATTGGTTGATAATTCGTTGAGAGAAAATTGCTTAAAACGTGTGCAGACAATTTGCATAAAAACCTGCACACGATTTTTTCCTAAGCTTTCCTGGAAGCTTCTTCGGTCTTTCAATATATTAATTGTTGAAAAATTCTACCTTTTCAATGTGTAAAATAAATGCGATGAAGGTTTTTTATCAAGACAGTGGCAATCAACTCAAAAGATCTGGCTTACAAACAGGGCTTGGAAATTTTGCTTTCTTGCACTAGCGGAAAAGCTATCGCTACACTTCAAACACCATTAGATATTGAAAGTCTAGTGCTTTCGTTATCTGCAAAGAACTTTTAAAAAAATCAGAAGTTGTAAAATGTCTAAAATTTAAAAATACCAAGAACTCTCGCGACGTCAAGTACCAAAAAGTAGGTCAGTTGACATTGATTTACTTGTGCAAGGGTTTCTTATTTTAGCAAACAATAAACTATGAACAAAGGGCACTAGAATGTTGCAAAAATTCTGCAGTTTCCAACTGCTATTGTCTTTGCTAAAGTAAGAAACCTGTGCGGTGCAAGCCGTCTACAACTTAACCAATGTCAACTGAGGCAATGTTCGGCAACTGATGTCGCGATAGTTTTTGGCATTTCTAACTTTTAAACATTTGCTACTCCTTAATTTGTAAAAGTTTGGTCAAACATGTAGCAATGCTAAACTTCATCAAGCCATAAAATCCGTAAAAATTGAGCTCTTGCCTTGATTCTATTTTTGTTACTCTAGTTAGGCTTTCTATTTTCATCATACTACAAATTGAATTCGATACTGAACATTTTAAATATGATTTTTTCACCCCTGGGCAGACTGCAGCAGTGGGTGAAATCTTTACATTGGTGATTCAAGAATAATGTTTAACATCAATTGCTGAAGAAAGAGAATTATTGATAAGGGGAGCCCAAAGCCTTGCATTAATATCACACAACCTTGTAAGGTTGGCTTATTTTGGACATTTTATATGCTATGTAGCTAAGACTGGGCTTCTCAATGCACACTTATAATAGAAGGACTCCAAAGCGTGACCAAAAATACCAAGGCAGCTGGTTGATACATGTCTAAGCACTTTACGCTAAGTTTTTGTAGAATGTTCTAGATAAGGTCAATACTTGGCTTCCTTTCGCTTAGTATTACATTAGGCTTTTGTCTTATTACTATTAGTATTATCATTGTTATTTTGCACTAAAACCAGGCATCAACGAGGGTAATCCTACAGTCATAGCTGGTATTCAAAAACCCTTTACTTACATATGTCACGTTGAGAGAAAATTTAAAAGCCTAGTTACAATCCGTAGGATAATTGATGAAGATAAGCTAGGAGATGCATGTTTGCTAGAAATTTAAGATATGGTATTAATTAACACAGGATATTAACTAGCCACATCCAGGCACGCTACGCCTTGCCACTAGGAGTGTAGGAGGACGTCAAATTTAGGGGGGAGAACTGTAAACTCTTTGAAAACTCTCTGCCCGAATTTCCTATTATTCTTTCAGAAAATATGCCCGAGTGAAACTGATTTCTGCCTAACTTGGGGGAGCTGCAGCCCTTCTGCCCCAACCTTCCATGCTTATGCCTGCCACACACCATGATAGAATACCCAGTCGAAAAAGTCACTTTATGCCACTGACCTTGAGTTGAGTTTGCTTAGACATCTGTCTCTGGATTAATTTTCTGTGCTGACTTCAAAAGTCCCCATTAAAGCCACGATCTCCATTTCGTGACTTTGATCAATTTGCAGAAAATCTTGGTACTGGCTGTATGAGTAAAATCAATTGACTCAAACAAGATATTAATGCAATAGAGGCAAGTTGCCAAAGCAGATAGGATGGAATGTAAAAACTAGAGATATTCCTGCACCCAGTTAAAGTTCTAGTTTATTCACCAAAATTTTTTCTAAGGATACTATCACTCTATGAAATTACGATATACTGTTCTATACAACCCTTGCATCAAAACAAAAAGAGATAAACAATTACCGTCTAATCGAGGTGCTTTTCTGAAGATCAATCTAAAGAAAGCATATAAAGAAGCGCCCTTCTTTTCACCTATGAAGGAGTCACTAACACGTGAAAAGAAGAATCTTTCAGAAATTTCTCAGTTGTAATTTAATGTGGCATATTTAGTATCCGATTAAAAGAATGTGGAGTTCTCGTAACGGTCCACTGAAAAACAATATACAGAGATTTATGGGGGTTTGAGAAATAAACTGAAATCTGGTTACTAAAAATGCCAAAGCAACTTCGAGAAAAGAATTTTAACTCTTTCGTAAGACGCTAAAATGCTTCTATACCCTCCTATCCTCCCCTTGCACCACTCCAGTGTATCATACTTGGATGTGCAAATAAGCTTGATTGGATGTTGGGGGGGGAACATTTTTCTTTAGCATAAAAGAGCTCCCTTGATAATAACCTCCAATCACACCCCTACTGAGGAGATAGGCATTACTTAAAAAGACAAAGAAAGAGGCATAGTCACATGCATTACTAATGGCCCATGAACAAACATTTAAAGAAAAAGTATAGCTACAGGTTATACAGTACCTTTCATTAAAAACATTCATTTTCAAAAAACATGTTTCAAGATTCAGTTTAGCACATCTTTGTCAGCCCAAAGTTAGAAAGTTTACATAAATTAACTTAACTTTTAGATGACTTAGTAAACTTAACAACGTTACATGTCAGTCCATTGCAGCACACTTTACGAATCAAAATTTCCTATAGGGATGAAAATTCCCTATGATAAACATGATTTTACTGACTAAAAATATTAGCAATGACATAGGGCAATAAAACAACCAGCTGACCGCCATTCTACAAGAGAAAAACACCACTTCTAGGTGCTGCGGGTATTCTGCTTGAGGAATAATTACTGGAACATCTCGTATATGATACAATTGAAAAATGATCCTAAAAATAAGATTACATCGACAAAGTACCAAATTCAATAGACGTTGACAATAAATTCCAATGATGGTGCAATACCTCTGAATTTGCAAATGCCTTGAACATTGTTGCTATATTGATCAGGGGCGGATCCAGTGTGCCGCCCGTGCCTTACGGAAGGCAGTCATTTTTAGACATTTCTACGGAAGGCAGGAAGTCAAGTTTACTAAATAATGTAGAATATTTTTTAATCGTTCTCTCACTGCCTTACTACATAAGTAAATCTACCATTTTCACATATTGAATCCCTGTGTATATCTACATATGGACTCAATTTATTTTTCTACATTGTGATTTAGCCTCGTATCTGAACAAAATAGGCGATAAGGATGATTCCGTAACTTCTGATTTGGTGATCGTACATCCTGTGTTCAATTTTGATAATTTATGCGATGCAAGTGTTGTGCGGCACTTTGCATGCTTAATTTCGATGTCCGCGCAGCTTTTAACAACAAATATTGAGACCGAATCTGGTTTGTATTGTTCTGTGCGGTAGTTGGGCGGCAGTTGCAGATGAGCCATAAACAAAGGATATCTGCCTCACAACTACCGCACCACTGCCGCCCAACTGCTGCACAATGTTCATCTGTGAATCAATGGATCAATTATCATGAAGCCTCACTTTGGAAATACGATCTTTTTCCGCACCGAACTTCTATGATATACACCGCTAAATGGGCATATTAAGAAAAGTAGAAACGTTGATTCGGTCAGAGGAATTAGAAAGGCTAAGAGACTTGCCTTCAGCTGAAATTGTCAGGCTAGGCCGACTTGCTTCCTTGACCGAGGAAAGAGTGAAGAAATTAGGCCTGAAGTCCGACAGCTCTGCATGTTCCTTTACCCATGAGAAAAGACCTGTAAAGATGCTACAGATAACATTTTTACTGCAAGGTATTTTTCTTTATGTTACAGTTCCTCTTTCTTTGTACGTTTCCCTAATGCTTGGGGAAGAATTGTAGTGGCTGCCATTAAATTTGACATGTATATATTAGCCCTAAGGAAATTTTAAATTTGAAGGCACAGGCTGGGCAGTTTTTTCATTCACGATTAGCATTTAACACTTAGCTATAACTAAAAAAAATATAATTTCACGTTATCAATATCATGCTTGATGTACATTGTGGGCCTACTCATAGAGATTTTGTAGACATTTTTATGCCACTAGGATGTATTGACAAAATGGAGATAGCTGTTACATTTACTCTATGCTACTTTATCTAGGGTAAGTGGTGATGGAAATTGCTTGTACA
>WIPJ01002630.1:7030-20409 GCA_018155075.1 Cassiopea andromeda | reverse complement strand
ATATATGTAACAATCCAAAAGAATTGTAAAGTTAGAGTGCTCAATGCTATATGCAGAGCTATATGCTTCAGAATAAAACTTTAAAAACGTTTTAAAGTTTTTAAGTTTTATTCTGAAGTATATATATATGTATATATATACATACATATACATACACACATATATAAATGTAATATATATATATTTATTTATTTTTTTTCTTTCTAATAGGACGCTGACTCTCAACTGATGGGTGACATGTTGCACATTATTATACTCATTAGATTATTGCCCATCAGCATGAACTTACTACAACCTTTGAAGAAGTAGTTATTGCATATAGTTTATGGAAAGCTTGTATTATGATTTTTTCAGCACTTCTGCGTAATCTTGATCATAAATAAAATTGCACCTACATTCTTGTTCCTATTTGTCAGTCGATACTCTGCTTTCATGAAAACAGGAACACACTCTAAACAGATGTGGAGTAGTATACTTCACTCACACAGAAAATGTGCCTGTTTCTTCTACAACTCTAGCATAATAAAGCAATACGTCCTCAAGGGGTTCCCTCAGATTTCTTAAAGAGACAAGGTTATTTTCGCATTATTTGGAGAGAAATTTGAGATAGGCCCTCAGTCTTACTGAATTTCTAGGGGCCCCGAGTGTCTCTACTACACCGCAATCTGCTCTCTGTTACACCATTGCATCTGGCTCTGGTGGATACAAGGGGGGGGGCGCAGGAACATGGCCAATCCCAAACGATAATAATTTATATAGAAAGCTATTGTGTTAGAAGGTTCTCACCGGAAAAAGACAATAAGCTGAATCAGATGGCCCCACCCAAACTCCAGCTCTGGATCCACCCCTTATTTGGCTGGGGTATGAAACAACTTGTTAGTGCTCCCTTCAACAACTAAAATGTTGATTTGTAGTTGCTTTGCAGTTACTATGTCTGATGAAAGGGCTTTGGCCATTAAATATCATGTAACAACACAACACTGAAGTTACTCAAATAGCTCAGATTTAGGTAAACAGTTACTTAAACATTTGTTAATTTGTGAAGTAAATAAACTATGTGTACAGAAAATCAATTATGAAGGTTTGAAGACACGAGTGTAGCAAGCAACATTTTTTTTAGGTTTATGCCTTCTAGAACTTATGAGAAGAAAAGGACATAAATGTTGCCAACAAAGATAACTTAGGAACTGTGGGCATAGGAGGGAGAAACGAGGCGTCACCTACATTTTTGTAAGCATAATGTCCTTTTGCAGCTTAGAGTTCCCTTTTTTCTTTGTGATGGTTCATTTTAGTGCATTTGCTTCCCTAAAAGCAAAATAGCCATTTCATGGAGACACAAATGTAACTTGCTTGCTTTGAGGAGAGTTGAAAACATGTACCAATCGTCTATCACGCAGCTCTCATGCACATTTCATGTCGGATTGGAGACAGACCTAAAAGCAAGCCTACTTGAGCTTTTTTTGGCTTAGAAATATAATTTATTTCCTCTAAGACAATAAGATGATGTCGATACTTCAATAATCAGTGTTGTGTTGAGAAATAGTGGACAGGATGGATTACCAAAGAGACTATTTATCTATGTACGCAAAAGACTACAGGAATGTTTTATTTTCGTTTTTGAAGAACGTGGAGTTCCTATGCATTGCTAGTGATACTTCATTTCTCGAAAGTGATAGATTTTTGAGAAAGGTGTGGATGGTTGCCAACTCCCTTCGTCATAGTAGCAAAATACAAGAAGCCAATAACATGACTTTTAATTCATTTCAGTTTTCAAGTAAGCTTTCGATTTTCTTACTCAAAACACATTACAGGCAATAAAAACAAGTACGGCTGACAAGCAAATATCTTAATTTCACTTGGTAACAGGGACCACATGCTACAGTAAAATCGCTGGCTATATGCGTTTTTCTGCTTGGTAGTTTTACTACAAGTAACGAAGCTAAAGAACAAAGAACGTTCGTTTCGCGCATTTCACTAGGAGACGAACAGCCTGGATAGCAAAGACAATGAAGCTGCTAGAAGAAATAATCATTTCAATTCTATTTTCCTTATTAGGGCTTGTTTGTATCGCAGCCAATGGATTGGCTTGCTACCTAGTTGTGGCACACAGAGTTATAAAGAGCACATTTAAAAGCTATGTTCTCTCACTGGCTGTAACAGACATTCTTGCAGGGGTTGTACTCATACCAACGTACTTGTCTTTAAAGTGGACAACACAACTGGAGTACCGGAACATACGCTTGCAGCGCACTATCAAAATTTGCTTGATTTGTATGGAGATTTTCAATGCAGTATGTTCATTGTTGCACCTTAGCCTGATTGCACTGGATCGCGTCATTGCTGTGAAGTCACCCATTTACTATCGTTCAACAATGAAGAAGAAAAAGACTGTGCGAAGATTACTAACGCTGCTTTGGTTTTCTTCGCTACTTCTTGCCACCCTTCCACTTATACTTAGAAAGAGGTTCTACGTAATTATCCTACAAATTATGATCTTCCTTACAAGTGTATTCATTATCGTCTGTTATTCTACCCTAATGTACAGAGTTTACAAGTACAGCACCACGCTACATCGTACTAACTTTCATAGGAAAGCAAAACAAATTATCAAGACGACATTTGCTATCGTTATCGCGTTTACCATATGTTGGCTGCCGTCGATTGTCTTACTTATTCTCTATGCAACCGCAACGCCATACCCAAGAGTATTGAGACATCCGATAAAGTTCCTGCAGTACTTTAATTCCACTTGCAATCCATTCATTTACGCAATTTTCAATCCAACATTTAGAAATGGTGCTAGAATTATCGCCACAAACCTTTGTGGCTCTATTGCGTGCCGCTGCCGTTCTACAGGCACAACTTTTGATATTCAAAGCACCCAAGAAGAAGAAACAGCGACTCAAATATAACCATATTTGTGTACTTTCAAAGTATGTTGCGTCACTAAATTCTAGTCATTAGAGAGAAACGCTAATAAAACTCTGAAAAAGAGCAAACTAAAGTACTCCATTGACTCTACGAGGACTGTAATCTGGTAGCCATTGCTATTGATGCTTATTGTTGCTTGCCAGAAGCTTTGGGAAATGATCCATTATGATTAATTTTTGATTAATTTTTGATAGAAGGACACAACTTATATTTAGCAATGTAATAAGCATTGCTTCACAATGCAATAAAACCAATAGATAAGATCTGAAATTTTTATATTAATCTTGATGCTGTCTAGTATAGATAAATTTGACTATTAAACATAGAAATCCAAAAAAAAGCAATCATAGGAAAGGCTTCCAGGTTATGAATTGAAGCAAACAAATAAGTCAATTTTTAGCTAAGGCTGCAGAAGATCAGAAATATGCTTTCAATTTCTTTTCAGATTAAAAAATCTTTGCACAAGTAGACTCTATCTTTTGACATACAGATATTCCAATAAAGAGAAGTTCATGAAACAGCACATTCAAGAAAAATTTGACAATGCCAGTTAGAGATCAATATTTAGCAGTTATGAGTATTAAATTGTGCCATAGAAGAGATTGATCATGAAGTCTATGAATGGGAATACAGACTGCATAATTATCACAGTTCCACTAGAGTATTATGAGAATATGCAACAATTTCAAGGTGTTGGTAAATTTTTAAAATTCTATTGAGCACTCTAGGAACTAGTATCAAAATCATTCTTGAAAATTGGATGTAGCATTTTACCTTATATTATCAGTTAACTTATAACAGATGGCAATCATTCCAAATTACAACTTTGAAATTTGAGTTTCATTTATAAATATCAGTTTGACAGCAAAGCAACTGTGACACCTGGACACTTACTACATCAAAATATTCCATCAGATTATTTTTACATTTGGTAATAAGTAAAATGTGCTGCTTTTATGACAGTTAATGCTCTCTGTGTGTCAGTCTCCTTTTCAATGCTAGAAAGTTCTGTCAGAATCCCTAAATCTCAGCATGTAGTCATCATGGTACACTTCATTTCCAAATAAAATATAAATGTATGAAGATGGAAGGCATGTACTCCTAAATACTCTAATGGCTCATAAGCTTAACTAACCTCTACAGATAATTTCACAGAATTCATATGCATTTGAACAAAACTAGCCTGAAGAAAAGAAGCCATATACAATATTAATACAGGACTAATAATCATAATGAGTGCTTTTCCTATTATAGCTCTGTACCTTCCTCGTCACCCATCATATCAGAGAAATTTCCTCTCTCATCTGATCTTTTCCCTCCTTGTCATATTTGGTGTATCTCTAGATGAACTAAGGTTTGGAGAATTGACTTTCTGGTTAGTTTTGATTTTATCTTGAGTTCCTCCTAGTTTTTTCTCAGAAGTTGACCAAAACTGGCTTTCTTCTGTGTTCTTGGGAGATGAACATATTTTCACCCAGTGCCCATCTCTATCTGATGTCATTATAGCATCCATAACTGCTCTAACATAACAACCTGAAATTCAATTGAAAAGCAAAATTAGGATGTTACAAAAAGTTCTAATTGAAGTAATTCTTGGGGAAAGAGTCAAAATCATGAGCAGATTTCAACAGTGAATCATGAATATGGAGAAACTATATATGAGTATATCTAAATTTGAGACTTATGATGGTAATACTGTGGAAAAAATGTTTGGTGCAAGAGTGCCAATTTGCACAAACCTTGTCTGAGCAAGTGACTGCTCTTAAATGTTTGGAACTGTATGTGTGATTCAAGATTTGTGCATCTAAAATACTGAGCTTCTTGCTGCTGAAGCATGTCAAATGTCTCATTTAGGATAAGACAGGATAAAGCAGAGTTGTGAAAAACAAAGCTGAAAGCCACTATTGCTGCAGTTGCAACAACAAAATTCCTATTTGCCATGTGGGATTGCACAGTTGATAGTGATGGTGGTACATGTGATTATTTTCTCATGCTGGAGATTTTACACATGTGATTACATGTGTCTCTAGGCATGGACTGGTTATACAAACTTCATTCATGCCAATGATTTCAAGAAGTAGGAGAAGATAAAATTATATAACATCTACTATACCATCTTTAAAATTTGCAGCTGCAGCAATCTGATTATGGTCTGCATTTCTTCTGTCCACACTTTGTGTACTTTGAAATGCACTTTTTATTCCTTCAACCAATGAAACTAAACTTTGGAGATAAATTTCTGGCAGTATATATTCAACATCAACAAGGTTTAAATTGACTGGTTCATTATGAGACTTGAAACTAATGTCTTTTGATACATTCATATCTTTCAATCTACCTTCTAAAGTATCATTTACAATTCGCAGACAGCCTCTTGTACCAACAATCAGTATCTCTTGACTAAATTGTTTTGGCATGTGTGAATTGAGAGTGACATTTGCATGCATTCCACTGGGGTATCGTAAATGGAATGAGCAATAATCGTCACTTGTGATCTGTCTAAAACCTGGCAGGGCTTCAGTATGCTTTACAAACGTTTGAAGGTAGCCTTGGGCTTCACATGCATTCTCATTGGCCAGAAATGATATGACATCAATTATGTGACAACCGTAGCTATGGAGAATCCCACCACCCATGGACTGATCACAATGCCAGTCGTATTTGGAACCAACCAAATTTCCTGTGTGCAATGAGCACTCACAAACAAGAAGATCACCACAATAGCCTTCAGCAATGTAGTCTCTTGCTTTCATGATACTCTTTAAAAAGCGTAACGGATGGTTCAGTAGAGACAGCAGCTGGGGGTAGTAGTCTGCAGCATCTACCATTTTCTCTGCATCACTGTGATTCAATCCTGCAGGAGCGCAACAGAAAACATGCTTCCCTATCGACAAAGACTTTACTGCAACTTCTGCAAACTGATGGGGTGATCCACAAACGCAAACGATATCTACATCGTTGTGAAGAAGGAGCTCATCCAGCCTGCTTGTATAAAATGGAATATCCATCAATGCTGCTAATGTCTTCGCCTTTTCCCGTGTATTGGCCCAAACACCTGATACCACAAAACCTACTTTTCGAAAAATTGATATCATTACCTTGGCTGAGCTATCACCGCCAAAAACTCCAACAGATGGCAACATTTTTGTAGCTGTAATTTGTTTTCCTTATCTTCACCTTCCCTTCAAGTGCCTCCTTCCTGGGATTTTTGTATCTATGTTCATCAAATAGAGGCTGTAGTTTATCAATAGCAATGGCGGATTCAAAGCAAAGTTGGAGGAGGACTAGTGGTGGTAATGAAGAAGGTTTTAAATGGAATACGGACATTGAAGTTAGTTTATTCTATTCGATGAAAGGACACAAACCAGTTGGTAAGCTTTGATTAAAGTTCTTGCAGTGGTCAACATTTTAGTCAGGAGTGGTTATTTTTACTACTTCTAAATTTGTACAACACATTTCAACATAGAATTTGGAAGATAATGAAATTATATTGATTATTATTAAATGCTCCCTGTATGGGAAGGTTTACAAGAAGCTTTTATCTCAAGGCCCTGCACTTCAAGAAGCTTTGCCAGACTTCATTGATTTTAGGAAAATATCCTAACCTAAAAATATCCTGAATTTTGATTTGAGAAAAGGATTATTTGTGATCACTATGTTGATTTTAGAATGTTGGTTTATTAATCAACTGGATTCTTTGCTACTTTTTACTTTTGTCTCCTATCATGCTATTTGTGCAATAGTTATTTATAATGGTAGTTGAAAGGGAAGCTAGTGTTGTTTTCAATACATTTCAATACATTAAATGCAAAAACAGCCAGGCTTAGGTGTAGGCAAAGGCTGTTTAGATAGGCATGTACTAAGTTGCTGATCATTATTCATTTATACATTACATAATTATTTCAAGTTAATAGTTGAATTCTTAATATTTCAGGTATCAACAGATTCTTTCATATGGCCTGTATACACAAGAATTTCTTAGCAATGTCAGGAAAGACTGATATCACTTCAGTAGATATTTGGAAGCACTTATCTGAGATGTACAATCTTGAAACATTGGTGCTTTACTGTTTTTCTTTTTTGTCAGTTTTTCTTAGTGCTTCTTTGTACAAATCATCATTATGATAGGAAATTTCAAAAGCATTTGTTCATTTTTGAGGCCATTGATGGTATTGAGACAGAATCACCATCTCTTTTTGATCTCTATTCCAAAATGTTTATATCACATTGTAGAATTGTCATTTTCATGATATCTATTGCATATTCAATTGTAAAGTGAGTTGGCTGGTACCAGTTGTTGTCATTTACTCACTACACACAGAGTAGGATATTTTATTCAATGCTAAATGAAGCATATTCACTATTTCAAGCATTGTCTTCTTCTCTGTCTTATTTGAAGTATTTTTTGCAGAATGAGTTGGAGCCTACTCCATTTTTGAATAATGAGTGTGAGTTCTGTTTACCTGAGGAAATAACAAATCCAGATGCTGTCTCTCAGCCTTGTTCACCAGCAACTTCAACAGAGGATGGGCCAAGTATGCTTTTACTCTTGTATATTTCTGATGCAATTGCTCATATGCAAGCCTTTAGTGCCCCTCAACTATATGATATGATAAAAGGCAACCTGAGATCCAACCTGAGATCCTTTCTTAATAGACAGCTGAGAAATGGTTAAGATTTATTGTGATTCATATAGCTGTTAGCACCTGAATGGTAGATCACTTCACAGTAGGCCCAGTGGTGGAAATAGGCAAAAATTTTTGTCATTGGCAAAAGTTCATGTGATGGAAATAGGCAGAATGTCTTCTTTAGTTTTCTTCTTTTTGCTATTTACTTATTAAATGATAATAATTCAAGCTCATTGCTTGGCAATCAACAATTCATAAAGATTCTAAAACTAGCAACTCTGCCCCAGAAAGAGGTCACAATATTTTACATATTTTATGCAGTTATTTGGGAAAGCATTTTGGTAAATGAAAATTAGGTAAAATTTCTGAACAAGCAAAAGAAGAATGAAACCAATTGCATAATTGTAAGCACTTTTATAAGATTTCAATGTTGCGGAAACCATTCCTTGGTTGGAAGCATTAGTCAATGCTACTTTTTACAAGCAAAATTCTGGAAGAAAACAAAGAATCCCTTTAAAATTGAAAACAACTCTTTCTTGGCACACTCTTTACTTGTTGTTTTTTGGCTTGCTAATGCTGAAAATTGACTTATCAAGAAAAGATACAGATAATAGATTGGCATTTCATGAAACAATAGTAGCAAAATATGCCAATTTTTGATGAAAATTGGGTCATTTTTTGTAGAAAGTGCAAAATATCTTCAAAACAGCTAAATCTCACATATTAAAGCATATACTTTTTGAAATCCTTGGTTTATGGGCCATCTGATACAATATACAGATTCATGTAAAGTTGAGCTGTTTGCAAAGTAATTTACCGAAAAAAATTTCATGCCAGCAAGAAAAATTATACAGTTGGACCTCGATAAGTCAAACTGCCAGGGAAAACAAGAATTTGTTTGACTCAGCATGGTTTCAACTTATCAAAGTTTACATTAGTGGAGGCTGAATTTTGCTTCCAAATGCCCCCAGAGCACAATGGGCCAAGGGGTGGACATTCAGATAAAATTTGGGCCACTCTAGTTTATGTGGGCCATAGTAGGACTTTTTCATCTATTAAAGCCAAATTTTGGGATTCCACCAAATCCATTCCGTTCATTGGATTTTTTCGTAAACCCCTGTGGTAATGACAGAATTCTCATGAAAGATCCAAATCATCTGACTTTGATGATTAGGTTTACATTTAATCCAAAGAGAAATTAGGTGCATGTGTTGTATGCCAGTGCACTGTGCTTGACTGCATAAATCAAATGAGCTACATTCGAAGTGGAAAATCAGTATGACCTTCACTCTTTTGAAGGTTGTGTGATCTTTGCGGTGGTTTTAATAAAACAATGGGATACTTTGTATTTAGCTGTTAAGATAAATTAATGGAATGTTGATCAAGATTGCTTGCAGACATTTTTGATTGCATTTTCTTTGAATTTATGGATTCTTTATGACTTAAGCGGAGTTGAACATAAGCAAATTATTTGACTTATCAAGTTTCTGACTTATCTGGAGTTCAACTTACCCAGGATATTTTCTGTGCATAAAGCATACCAAAACCAAGGGAAATGAGACAATTTTTAGATTGGATCAATTCAACTTAACCCGTAGTTGACTTAAGGAGGTTCAATGGTATATAAGAAGTCCTTCCTTTTCTAGACCTTCGAATCCCAAACTAGTAGTCTTATTGCTGCTATTGAATCAGGATTCTATTGTCTTTTTGTCTGTTTGTTTAGTAACCAGTATTGGCTTTAAAAGCAACTTGAAAATATCAAAGCAGTTATAGAGTGCCTTGCAAGTCAAAAAATGAGCTTTTTTTATACTATTTTCACTTGTTTTTGGGTCATTTTCAACTAATTTTAGTCTTCCAAACCTCTTTATATTTCAAATTACAGTTGAAAACCTGCCATTGAACTGATGTCAACTACATAAACAAGTTTAACAATATTGAATGAATTTAAGTGGCTTAGAAGTCCAAGAATGGATGATTGTTACAAATGTTATATATTTTCCCACTTTTTGGGCAGTTTTTGAATATTTTTGGTCTCCAAATCCCACATATTTCAAAAATTAGTGCTAAAAACCATTCACTACAACAAGGTTAAACTGGATGAACAGTTGAAACAAGAGTGAGGAGCAATGCCTCAGAATCCTATCAATGTGCCAATGAGGCAATTTCACTTCCTTTGTGCAAAAAAGTATCCCCCAGCACTTTAAAAACTTCCTTAAATCATCTTAGGAAGGTCATAAGTCCAAAATGAGTTACCTTTTATCATGATGTATTATTCCATAGTACTATTTATACTTTTTACCTCATATATTAGGTCTTAATTGACCAAATGCCCCTATTTCCACAAATCTGGGCTCTGGGCCCACTGTGCATTTAGTAATAAGTAAATCATGTATCCATGCCTATCTGAAGACCTCTAATAGTGTAGAATTCTGAAGTCACACATTCTGCTATAAAGATCCATTTGCATTTTGCCTCTGTGAGGTGAAGCAAATTGCTTGCATGTTTACTAGTGGTTTCTGTATATTCCTTAGTAGTCTTGGATTACAACATTTTTACACAACCAATTCTGCCTTTTCCTATATTATTTCAGTGCTTGATTGTGCTTTAAATGTTGCCATGCTGGCATGGTTTATAATTGCCCTTTGATATTGAAATGTTAATAGCATTTTTTCATTTCTATAACAAAGATTTATTGCATCTTTAGTGAATTAAACCATTTTCTTACATACTGATTTGTTCCTCTTTTGCAGTTTCTCAGCGGCCAACAAACCTTGCAGTTTCAATGTTAATGAATTCTATGTCAACTCTGGACAGTATTCAGTCACCAAAGAGAAAAAGACGGGGACATTTTTTCTCTTCATCGAACCCATCATCTCCTGCACCAGGGACTCCAGGATCCAAGCGAAGACGCTAGAGATGCAATGGCTATAGTCATATCTTGAATTCAAACTTTTTGCATTCATTGGCTTTTTAATAAGTGGATGGTGCTCCAATACTTTAGCCCACTACAGCATTCTAAGAATGTAGATAGACAGTGTTCAGGTTTCTGATGTATGACTGCTTACTTATATTTTGTCCTTGCTGTGTCTTCACAGCCCCCAGCCCACTTCTGCAATAATACAAAACAACCCTCTCTAAAAATTAATAGTCTTTTAACTTATGACATGCTATTCTTAGTTTTAATGATATTTTTTGGAGAAAATTAGGCTGATCTTATATACAGTGCACTCTTTTTTATAAGCACATGGGTAAATTGGGCTTAAGCTCAACATGCTTAAGATTTAACCAATTTGAGCCTGAAATTATGCTTAGAGTATGCTTAATTTCAAAATGTTGCTCATCATGGCTACTATTCTTTAAAAATCTTTTCATGCAAACTGCTGTTTCCTATCACTTTACCTTGTCCTTTGAGTGATACCATCTTGTACACTTGATTTGGTAAAAATGGAAGTGTGGGAAAAAAATTTGAGGCTGAAAATATGCTTATTATATGCTTATTTTTTTAACATGTGAGCTTAAGTATTCTTATAACCTTTATGCTATATAAAAAGGTGCAGCTGTTGATCAGCCTTGGAAGTTTCATTGTACAAGATCATACTTAAAATCGATATTGTAAATATTTTCAATAAAGAACAAAACTTAGTTTTCATTTAGATGACAATATGTCTGCTTATTGTCTTGAAACCCTTGATTGAAGAATTCCAAAATGTCCGTGTTGGAAATCATTGCAATGTTTTCGAAATGATAGCTGCTATTGACCTGCTAGAATATTGCCTTCTTCAATGTGTTCACGCGTAATTTCATTGCAGTGCTGACTGGAAATATTTGAGTTAATCCTACAGAATTTCTAAATCACAACCAGCATTAGATCGAGAAGAAGAAGGATCTGAAACAATATCATACTTCTGCATTTTCTTTTGCAACCTGTTTTCATTGTACTCATTGGATTGACGTTGGTCCTGTGTGACACAACTGCTAGCTGAAGCATGTTGAAATGTATCAACAGGCGGGGTAGCATTTATCTTCACTTGTACAGTTGTTTCTCAATCAAACCTTTCGCGAATTACCAATAATGCTAGTCTATTTTCATTGCCATAAGAGCTTTCCTAACTTCTTTATAGATTTCCTGCACAACGATGCTAGCTCTCTCTTGTAATTCTTGAAAGCTCTATGTTTACAAGTTTCATTCACCAAGGTATCAAGATTCATAGTGGTCTCACTACAGAACTATCTCTATAATTCACAGAGTAGTGAGGTATTCAGGCAATAAGAGAACAGTTTCTTAGCAATGCTTCATTCATATATTTTCTACTACAAGAACAGCATTAACCATCTTGATCAATACTTGTTGTTTGCTAATTCAAGTTCGTGGAATATATTTCGAACTACTCCAACTGATGCCCCGATGCTGTTATCGATAATATTCTAATTTTCTGATATTCGTTCTCTTTGTTCTTCCTTTTCTTTAGTTTCTTCTTTCTCAGCTGTTCAATTCTTCCCAAATATTACTTAATGCCTGCATTGATGCCACTCTTCTCACCTTTTTAATTCCTCTCATGCCACTCAAGCCATTTACTTTGCTTCTTATCTGTACTTTAACTGCATTTCAAGTTATGAAGCTGTAAAGAATGTTGATATCATCCAATATAGACTGTGCCATCCATTTCATAACTGCCAATCTTCAACATAACCTTCTCAAAAAGCCCTTCCCTCTTTCATTTGGCTTTAGCACTGAATCCCTCCAGTGATTATGGGCACCTTTAGTACTTTTTGTTATTTAGTGCACTTTGTTAATTATTTTGTTTGCTTCAAAATGTGACACTCACTTCTTCCTTTTCTTCTTTATCTTTTTTCTTTGGTACACATGGTAATCGAATACTTCTTCCTCGTTAGATGCCACTTATTCTTTCCGTTGCAAATCTTAGGGGGTATTTCAGGTTGAAAATGCAAGCAAAATTGTTGCATTATTGCTACACCATGGTAAATTAGATAAAATTGCCGTGATAAGGTTCCTTTTCATATTGTAAATGAAATTGAACTCATTATGCTATTATGCACTTAATGCTAAACGTCCTGTGTCATGACCAAAGTTCTTACAGCTTCGTACACAGCGGGAGGGGCATCACACCCACAACTTCTACTGTAAGCACCCTTTTCCGGCAATGTATTGCATCTGTTGCCTTGTGCTGTCATTTGTCATGCACAAACTATGTCTATGATCTAGTTATTTGATAAAGCCAGTCTTCGATTTGCATCACAAGAGAAAACAGCAAATAGTCGTTTTATATTGTTGCTTCTACATTAAACCGTAGGCCTGGGCGTAAATATGATGGCTGCTTTCCAACATATAAAGAGCTGAAATCGTTACACGTATACAGAAGTGACCATTTCCAAGGAGAGTTGAATATAATTATCAGACTATTATCCATGTTTCAATGCCATTTGACTGTTTCCTTGATTTAGGATTCCAATATTTGTTCATGTAGTTAGTACCATAGCTGCAAGCACATTAACAATATATTGTAGGTAAAATATTGCATATGTAGATAAATTGTTTTCAGTGAGACAAACTTTTCCACATGAGAATAAGTTGTTATAATAATAAGTTTTCTAGTGCACTAGAAAATAACAGAACCGTGATTACAGATGTGTGCTAATAACATGTCTAGTGCTTCACTAGAGCTTTCAAACAGGGGTTTGTTTGGACACGGCCTTGCCCAATGGTAAAGGCTGCATTGGTCAATCTTATAACATATTAAGGTCATTAGAAATCCCACAGATTTTGCTTGACAGATCAGTTTGGCAATTTAACGTCTGAAA
>WIPJ01002625.1:11676-23761 GCA_018155075.1 Cassiopea andromeda | reverse complement strand
CTTTTTATAATATGATTTGATATCCGCCATAACCCTAATTTTAATGCTTCTGATATCCTATTATTGGTAATGGTGATAGTTTTGATAATCATGACAATCCTAGTTCTGATGCTAATGAAAGTCCTAATATTTTCCTCATAGTGCAAATCCCTTGTCGATACTTATCTACCAGAGATCATCAACCTTTTGAAAGAAGAACTAACTCCTAATAAAGTGTGCGAGGTAACTAGAAATATAATTAGTTTACTTCTTCAAATGCTGTCTGGTATTTTTGTGTTCGAATTGGCATATCACTTGTATAGCAAGCAAGGTACTCCTCAGTCAATAATTCTCAATATCGTTTTGCCATGTCTGATAATTATTATAACTAATTAAGTGTTTCCCAGTTGCCCATAAGATTCAGTATTTTCTCCACTATAGGCACTTGGTATGTGCACAGCATTGAGCAATCTCATGAAAAAAGTTAAGACTGTCAAAGGTAGTGTTTTCTTTCCCATGCCTTTTCGTCTAACAGTGTAATTCCTATAGTGTTTTCTTGGTCAACCCAGTAAGGTGTGTTCTGGTTTTTTATAGAAAATTAGTTAAGTTTTACCAAGACAACTTGCTATGGTCTGACTTTTTAAGACTTATAATGTCAACCTTCTTTTATCTTACTTAGCCATGAATATATTCCACTTGATTTCTAGCGAAATGTAACTCTACCTCATTGTAATGTTATGTTTAACGTGCTTACGCTGTAACTCACTACAACCTGACATACCTTATTGATTTCGTACCTACTATATCACTCTTTTAATCCATGGCAATCATTACTTTATCTATCCATATTTAAGATTCTCTCTTTGTTTTGTTTTTGCAGTTAAAAGTGGAGTTACATGTGAAGCATGTGAGCTCGTCGTTGGATATGTTTACAAGTTGGTTAATAGTAAAACAGAGGTACGCCTTGTAATTATTTGAAGCTTGATTTCATGCGAAAAGTTTATTTTCTTCTCGTAATCATCTGCAAGAAACAGAAATAGCAATGCAATTTTGATATGAGGATGTTGACGAACTCCAGCGTTAGGAAGTATCTCGCTTTTTAAAATTTATCCTTGCTGTTGTATGATTTTTAGGCCGCCACCAATGTTGTCTTTTTCTATTGACTTTGTTATGAACTGCAACAGCACTTCCATTTTTTCAATTGCTATGTCTTTGTGTCAAACATAGGATTTTTTTCATACGTTTTCTCATTTTCCAGGCTGAAATTGCAGCAGAAGTTGACAAGATTTGCGATGTTTTGGGAGCATACAAAGCCGAGGTTTGCCTTGTTTATTTTTCGATTTCATCTTATTAAGGAACGATCCATAGATTTTCTCCTTTTGATGTGACACTGAAAAAGTTTCTATTTGTAAAGACAACTTTCTTGTGCTTGTTCTCTATCAAAAAATACAGCATTTTGGTAGATTTGTTGAGGCTACGATTATCCTTAGTTTTCTAAAAGTTGCCTCACTGATCGTTTACTAACAGTTTTAGGCTGTAAGCAAAAGTGCACGTGGAACCCATTTTTCCTATTCTAGCATCTTGCTTGCTAGATATTGAAGTCTTCACCTTACAGGGCTCGTGCAGGTCCTTGAATTCCTTGAAAAGTGCTGGAATTTGAAATGTCACTTCAAGGGCACTTGAAACTCCTGAAAAATGATAATTTTTCCTTGAAACGTGATCAAACTCCTTGAAATTTGTGAATTTTCACTGTTCACTTCGTTCACAACAGTAAACAGCTGAAGAAATAGGTTAAAGAAATATCCAAAAGATAGTTTAACGAAAATTGTACAAGAAATCTTGTGATATGCCAAAAAATGTTTCGTTTTTGGTAGTTTGGACATCCCGTGTATGTGTATGCGCTGTGAATTTTAATTTAGTGCTCCTTGAAAAGTTTTATTTTAGTCTTTGATTAGTCCTTGAAATCTCCTTAAATTTACATATTAAAGTCCTGCACAAACCCTGGCCTTAGCTATTTAACAAATTGCTCTATACTTCGATGTTTTCATGATATTCACGATTTTGTTGATTGCAGGTTAGATCAATGCCATATCCCTAGTTTTGATTCTTGTGATAATTTTAATTTTGATAATCGTGAAAATCTTAATTTTGATAATCGTGACAATCTTAGTTCTGATGCTCATTAAAATCCTAATATTATCCTCATAGTGCAAATCCCTTATCGATACTTATCTACCAAAGATCATCAACCTTTTGAAAGAAGAACTAACTCCTACTAAAGTGTGCGAGGTAACTAGAAATATAATTAGTTTACTTCTTCAAATGCTGTCTGGTATTTTTGTGTTCAAATTGGCACATCACTGGTATAGCAAGCAAGGACTCCTTAACCAATTACTCTTAATATCGAGGCATTATGTCTGATAATTATTATTAATAAAGACTTAACCAGTTCCCCCATCTTCTTTGTGTGCCATATCAGAGTCTGACATTGGCGACCATGCTCCTAAAACCATTTCTGTGTTGTGCTAGCCGTGGTATTCCCACTGACTTCGTTCCTGCCGCCGTCGCCAGACCTTGAAGAAAATCTTGTCTCTGTCTTCCTCTGCTCCTACATCCCTCCACTCTGCCTTTTAGACTCAGCTTTTCAATCGACTCTTCTGTAATAATGTGCCCGACGAATCTCAGTTGTCTCTGACGAATAGTTTTTAACAATCTCCGTTCCTCTCCCATCATTTCCAGAACTTCTTTGTTTGTTTTCTTATCTATGCATGAAATTTTTTTCATGCGACGGTAATTCCACAATTCCATGGCTTCGAGCCGACTCTCATCTCGTTTGCTTAAGGTCCATGATTCACATCCATATGTTAGGACGGACCAGATATAGCACTTCATCAATCTCTTTTTTGTATCATTTTCCAGCTGTTTGTTGGTGAATGTACTTGATAAGGTCCCCATAAGGTATGCTATTTTCTCTCCTACAGAAACTTGGCCTATGTACAGCAATGAAAAATCTCTTGAGAAAGGTTAAGTCCGTCAAAGGTAGTATTCTCTTGTCTGATGCCTTTTATTTTATTGTATAAATTCCGTAAGATCTTCTTTTTTCAGCCCAGTAACCTCTGATTTTATTTGCTATATAAAGTTATTGAGCATGAGCAGAGTAACTTTCTATGGACCGACTTTTTGTCCAGAGAAGAGTTGAAGGATAATCTTTTCGGGGTGGCACCCCACCCCACAGTCCATATTTTCTTCTCTGAGTGTAACCCCTTGTTTTCTAAGATAAGTGGTACTTAATTCTCAAGCCTATTCGTATTTCAAACTAGAAGAAAGGAGCGATTCTGGATATGTTGAACTTTGATCTGTGAATTCTTTTGCAGCGTACAAGGATGGGAAATTTTGTGTGGTTTGTAAAATGCTGGTTGGATACGCGGATAATAAACTCCAAAAGAAGAAGACTGAGGTACTGTTTCAAACTTGCGATGGAATTGTTGCAAAGATTATTGTAAGACGTTGCTATGTAACATTAGGCAAGAAAAGCAACGCTCTTCTTGCATTTACAGCCAATGGATGATGAAATTACGGAAAGCCTGGGGAAAAAAGATACTCAATGCCCCCCTCCAAGCGATATGAGTGGATCTTTAAAACATTGAAGTCTTATGATTTTTGAGACGCATAGACCTTGAGGCCATTAAGCAGCGTGCCCCCTTACTCTCCCAGTGGGGCTGTGCTTGCGGGTATGGGAGATTCCACTTAATTATCATATAATATAAAGGGCTGTTTTTTAATGTATTTTGATGGTTGTTTTACAATTTGACATCATCTCATCATCATCATATCTTATGGCGCCAATGGGTTATCCAAGCTCGGGCTGTCTCGTTGCATTCTCGAAGATCTTGATCGGTGCAGTGGGGACCCTGTGGGCATTCTGAGAGAATGTGGTTGACTGTTTGGTTGGGGTGGCCACACGTGCATTCGCTAGAAGGTGCGAGCTTCCACTTGTGCAGGGTACTGGCCGTCCTTCCTACTTTGGTTCTTGCTCTGTTGAGCGACACCCAGTCTTTTCTTTGAAGATCTGTCCCAGTTGGTAATTCTTCAATTGGCGGCTGGATTGCCTCATTTGGGTAGGTTTCCAGTTCGTTCCAGGCTTTCCGACGCCAGAATGCTGATAAATTAGGGTCCAGACTTTCCACAGTCCTGAAGCTTTTCCTGGATTTAAGTCTGCTCTGGGGGTATTTGTGGTCAAACATTGGGTGTCGTTTGTCGTTCTCCTGCGAGTGCTTATGTGTCCTTGCCTGTATCTCCCTGCGTGTTTGAGGTGGGGCGATCCCGGCTGTTCTATATAGGAGTGGTAGTGGTGTAGGTCTCAGCTGTCCGGTTACTATTCGGCACGCATTGTTTAATTCAGGGTCGATCTTTTTTGCATGGCATGACCTAGCCCATACAGGTGAGGCATATTGACATCATCTAAGAATATCAAGAGAGGGCTCTGAAGGCACCAGATAATTTGTACTTAAGCAACTTTTTTTTTCTATACATATAAAAAGCTACATAAACAAGTTACCAATTGACAAGCTACTTTACAATACTACAAGGACGATGATGATTGAAAGGGACCATGATTGAAAGGGGGGCTGCCCTCAGACAGGGTATTACTTCTGTCTTTATACACAAAGATACATTCTTGATATTCAAAAAACATGAAAGGGCTAAACCTTTCAACCAGTGTAAACCTATAGTTAGACTTTTTTCTATACATATAAGAAGTTACATTAACAAGTTACAATTGATAAGCTACTTTAAATTACTACAAAGACGACACCAGGGGGTGGCACAATATCATGTCCACCTCCTGGCTTTTAAGGTACCCCTCTTGTCGAAAACTAAATGAAATTCATAGTTTGTGCACAGTTTGTGGCACATTGATTATTTGGATGTTCGGCCAGAGTAGCACCTCAACAAGAATCTATATACAACAATTAAGCAAAGATAGAACAGCAGGAGAAGAGAATTACAAGATGATGATACCAGTTCACCAGTTTGGAAGTGTGGAAATATTTCAGAGTTCCTCTGAGAATTTTCGCATTTGAATCAAAAGATAACTGTTCATGGCCGTAGATGATGACTTTAAGCAGCTTTTCATTTGAGAGACTTTAGCAACTGAAAATGTCTTTAGTGCTACATATCAGAATGGTGACGGAGGAAGAGCCGTTAAATGTGTAAATGATTTTGGTTTTATAGGCTGAAATAGCGAAAGATATTCAGATGATTTGCGCCCTCATGCCGTCAATCAAAACACAGGTTAGTTCTATCTTAAGCTTATATTTAGATGCATTGGGTTTTGGGCCTATTGTGTGATTTCAAAGCTGGCTGCTTCTAAACAGTGCACCTCGCTTCAAAAACTCCTCGTTCTTGGACCTCTAATGGTCATATGGTAGTAGTAAAAGTTCCTTAATAGTTCCTTAATTTTCATCGCACACTTAATGCCATATGAGAATGGTACAGGCTCAAGAAAACATCGAAAGTCTTAATTTTGCATTTAATTCTGGCTAGAACTTAATGCCAAGGAAGGTAGGAAAGATGTTTTATAAATATACCTATGCTGCTGTTCTCCGTAAATGAATGGAATCAGCTTCCTAATCCTTGATTTCTTGCCGTTGTAAAAAATGTTTCAAATCGAAAAGTTCCTAAGGGATTTTTTTAACAGTTTAGGTTCATTAAATATTTCGACCCTCTACATTAAATTTCCTTTTAAAATGGCTGCTTCTAAAAGAAAGCGTGCGTGTTTGAATGTGTTTTGTAATTGTTTACTCTCATTGTAGATTCCACTATTCTTTTATTCGTATCTCATATTTCTTTTATCTCGTTTATTTCTACATATTTATCTATTAATTTCTCTTATGCACATTTACTTTCAACATAGTGTTGTTTACTGTTTCCATTTATTTTTACAGAATGAAAATTGAAATTTTTTCTATTCATAGCAAAATAACTAGCTTTTGTAAACTCTATAATTATTCATAAAACCTATATTAGTATCTTTGCTGTTTTAAATATGTACTTTGTTTCACAGTGTGACACCTATGTTGATACATATTTGCCCCTAATCTTGAAATACCTTGCGGAAAAGATGACACCAGAAGTAGTCTGCCAGGTATGATAAACCATTCAGCGAGTTATTTCTATGCCTCCGATGCATCTGTAATCGTGGAACTATTGGTTCTATAGATTATATTATTGTGTAGAATTTCATTCAATTGTATATAGAAATATACTTCTTTGTATGTATCATTGTACTTAGTTTTTAACATGGCCTCTTGTAAAACAGACTTTAGATCTGAGGGGCCACCATGTATAAATATTTAAAAATTAAAGTGAAGGAAAATGGAAGTAGAACTTTTCAGGTCATAATAATTCTTTCCCGAAACTATCGATTTTCAGATACTCATCTGCGATTGATTGATTAACTGATTCACTGATTGATTTTTGGTGTAATTGATTGATTGATTGATTGAGTGATGTGAGAGACAGTTTGATTGATGCGATTGATCGATTGGTTGGTTTAATTGATTGATTGATTGATTGCTTGATGTGAGCGACAGATTGATTGATGCAATTGATTGAATGATTGGTGTTATTGATTGATTGATTGATTGATTGATGCGATTGATTGATGCGATTGATTGATGCGATTGATTGATGCGATTGATTGCCTATGTATCACAAGCACTATCCGTTTGTATGAGACAAGTCATTATATGTACTGCAATGTTGTAGCCCACAAGTAAGCTACGAAAAGAGTTTCAACCATTATTTTGGATTTTACTTCATGCGTAGAGCGCCTTTATTGTTTCCAAACAAACATAGCTCTAAACAAGTCACATTGTTTCACCATATATCCATATTCTTATCCATATAATAATACTCGATTTTACCTCCGTTTCCCCCAATTCCTGGAGCTTGGAGGTTACCTTAAAGAGGACTTTAAGTTCTGGCTCAACAATTTAGGACCGGATGCCCTTCTTGACGTCACCAATGTCATGCGGTGGGCCTCGAACCCAGGACCTTGTTGGTCTTAGTCGAGTGCATTACCGCTAGGCCACGGCTGCTCATTCTTATCCATATAATATTATTTATAAATGAAGGTCTCTCAAGCTATAGCAAAACCTGATTTACATGGAATCATGTTAGGAAAGGAAAAATAATATACGATTTACAGTAGGAGTAACTGAATATTTACAATAAATAGAATAAAGTAGGTACAGGTAAATTTTCAACTAGATCAAAATCTGCTAAAAACTTTACTTTTGTTTTTTTAGTTTGTTTTTATATGAAATGTAAGATTGTGCAAATTTTATTTCTGTCAGCAGGTTATTCAAAAACCACTCTTTGCTCCCCATATACCATCATACTCGGTTCTTAAGCTGACAATTTGTCAACATAGCCCTAAGCAACTAGAGGAATATTTTTCTTGAATTGTGGAGTGTTTTGCGTGCCTGTTTTGCTTCTTATCAAATAGAGTAGTTTCAATTTTATTCAATTCCAGATGTAGTAACATCATCCTATCAGTAACTAGACTTTTTCCCTTCTGGCAGTAATCAGGGAATGTTTAAGTTGCTTAACAGATTTCAAGCAATTCTGCGATAATGTAAAATACCTTTTCAGAGACTTGGACTGTGTACTCCGAAAGCTGGTGTGAAGAAAGTTATGCCTGCAAAAGGTATGTTAGCCAGAGTAGAAATGAACATCCCTTAAACTTTTATATCACTGAAAACGATGTAATGCTATTCTGATTTATAATAGCTAATCTAGGTTTCATCTTATCTCATCTAGTCTCACCTGACTCCATTTAGTCTCATCTGAAGTGTTTTGATTTGACCTGAAGTAACTGGTGCTATCCTATTCAACATAATTGTACTTATTACGTCAACCGTGTTCTATCTTGCTTCACTATGAACCTGTTCCACTTTATTTCCAACGAAATATAACTGTGTTACTTTGTAGCTAGCATGCTTGCGCTCTAACTCACTACAATCTAGCGAATCATGTTGATTTTCTATCTGCCATAATACTTTTCGTTTCATCTGATCTCGTCTGATGTCATCTGATTTCATACGATCACATTTGATCTTACCTTATCACATATAATCTCATCTGAAGTATTTTGATTTGATCTGAAATAACTGACGTTTACCTATTCGAAAATCTAGCGTACCATTTTAATTTCCTATCTACCATGATACTTTTTTAATCAGTGGAAATCATTGCTTTATTTTCTCTCTCCACATTTAAGATTGTTCCTTTGCTTTGTTTTGCAGCTAAAAGTGGAGTTACTTGTGACGCATGTAAGCTCGTCATTGGATATGTTTACAAGTTGGTTGATAGTAAAACAGAGGTACGCTTTGCAATCATCTGAAGCTTGATTTCATGTGAAAAGTTCATTTTCTTCTCGTAATCATCGACCAGGGACGGAAATAGCTATGCAGTTTGAGGATTTTGATAAACTCCAATGTTAGAAAGTGTTCTCTTTTAGAGATTAATCCTTGTTTTTGATGATTTTAGGCAGCCACCAAAGTTATCTTTTTGTATTTATACTTTGTTATGAACTGTAATGACACTTCCATTTT
Source organism: Cassiopea andromeda (assembly GCA_018155075.1). Classification (NCBI taxonomy): domain Eukaryota; kingdom Metazoa; phylum Cnidaria; class Scyphozoa; order Rhizostomeae; family Cassiopeidae; genus Cassiopea; species Cassiopea andromeda. The sequence continues at coordinate 15,161 of WIPJ01002625.1, read as the reverse complement.
CTCAATTGCAATAGGGCCATTCCATGTGTTCCGGGCGGGACACAGACTATTTTTAATGAGTGATATAAGCTGGATAGTGAATAGTGTTAAACAAAGGATATTGTAGTATATTGGAAAGCAGTTGATCAAGGGGAGAGATGTGTGGCTATGTAAATGTGTTCTGGACGGGAGACTTTATGAATTGGTCCTGTATCTTTCTATCAAACATCGAATTGTGCACCCCTGAGATAAATATGCAGTTGATTTTGAGCTTTATAGAAGAGCCATGTTGGAAAATATTGCCAGGATTGTTTTTCGTTTATTCAGTATCCATTTTGAGACAAACCAGAATTAACACATAGCTGGAATTAAACGTTGCCACATTAATTCAGAATAGAAATTTCGAGACGAACTCACCCAATTTTCAGTTAAGAATAGAGAATACTACAGTTTCATAACCTAAGAGTGGAAGCAAAGCATTATGAGCAGTTTTGATTTGAATACTTAGGTGGAATCCAGACATAAAAGTACTTCTTTTTTGAAAAATAAGCCTTTCCTTTGATGGTTATTTGTAGGCAGACAGCAGAGTCATCTTTTTCTGCAGACTATATTAGAAACTGTTATGCCAATTTGATTTTTTTCTTCACAAAGTCATCGGATTTTTAGTATATTTTTACTTATTTTCCAGGCTGAAATTACGGCAGAATTTGAGAAGCTTTGCGACTGTGTGGGATCGTACAAGGCCGAGGTTTGTCTTACCCACGTCTTAATTTCTTACTGTAGCCAATGGTCCAGATATCTGCTCTCTCCTTTTGCATGATGCTACAAGAGCTTATATGAATGGACGTAATTTTCTAGTGTGTACTCACTCTCTCCAAATATATTACTGTGGTAGGCTGATTATGGTGAGAATACCCCGTTCACTGAAGCAGGCGTCAAATCTTGATTGGCTAACAAAGGAATCACCATCAAAGGATTCCTGGCAATAACATAGGCGTCAAATCTTGATTGGCTAACAAAGGAATCACCTTTGAAGGATTCCTGCCAATAATGTTGCGAGAATTCGTTCGAAAAGCATCGAGAAGCGTGTTTTGGTGGTAAAAGTGTACTTTCTTTGCGAAAAAACTGATAACTCATAGATTCGAATAATTGAAAAATATTTTGCAAGCATGTTCAGAAGGCTTCAATTCACATTTCCAAGAGCAATTTGTTTATCTTGCACAGATCAAAAGTTATCGACAGTACAAGAAAAGATAGATAGCTTGTAATGTCGATAACTTTTAATCTGCGCAAGATATAAAAATTGCACCTTCTGGAGGTTGAAGCCTTCTGAACATGCTTGCAAAACATTTTTCAATTATTCGAAGCTTTGTGTTATCAGTTTTTTCGCAAAGAAAGTACACTTTTTACCACCAAAATACACTTCTCGATGCTTTCAAATTAATTCTCGCAACATTATTTGGCAGGAATTCCTTTGGTGATTCCTTTGTTATCCAACCAAGATTTGACGCCTAGCTGATTGGCTAATAAAAGAATCACCATTGAAGGATTTCTGCCAATAATTTTGCGAGAATTCGTTCTCGTACAAATTCTCTCAATATTATTGACAGGAATCCTTCGATGGTGATTCCTTTACTAGCCAATCAAGACTTGACACCTATGTTGTTCAGTGAAGTGCAAATGGAATCTCCAAAGGACCAGTATTAGTATCTTGCTTGCTAGATCTTCACTCATGTGCCATAGCTTTTAAAAAATACTCAGTAATTGATTTTGTTCATAATAATTGTGATTTCTTTATGAACGTAGTTTTGATAACAGTAATAGTAATGGTAATTTTAAAAAATCATGATAAGGCTAGGTTTTATGCTCCTGATTTTTTTTGAAACTTCATGATTATAATAATACATTTTAAATATACAATGATACACCTCACTACATTAAGGCAGTGTATAATTGACAAGTCTGCTATAAATATATATATATATATATATATATAACAAAAAAACAACACGCACGCACATAAAGAAAAGCAATTACGAAAATGTATTTGAGTTAATATAACCATGTCTTTAAAAGTCAAGCAAATCATAATTATAGCTTTCATGTTCTTGATAATTACAGCTTTCATGTTCTTGATAGTTCTAGTTTTATTCCCATAGTGCAAATCTCTTGTCGCTGCTTATGTGCCAGAGATCATTAACCTTTTGAAGAAAGAGCTATCTCCTGCTTTAGTGTGCAAGGTAATTAGAAATTAATTTAGTTTATTACTTCAAATACAGTCTGCTATGTTTTTGTTGGAATTGGCACATAACGTGTGTAATTACCAAGGACTTCCTAGTCATCAAAGCTCAGTATCTTGGTTTCATATCTGATTATTCTAGTTTGCATTCTCTGGTTTCTGCGCGGGAAGCATCGCCAAAACATGAAGCGTGGAAGCAGTGAAAGTAACGCCACAAATGGGGATTGCGCGGTTGGAAACAATGAAAGTGATAGCACGAACAGAGGCCACGCAATAGGGGGGCCGGGGGGCTCATCAGCAGTTGACAGTATTGTTATCTTATCAATTCTATGTGTAAAATGGTAGCCATGGCTTGCAGATGCACTTCTATTGTTGTGCCTCATGGCTCAGTTCTTGGCCTCCTGCTTGTAGATAAGTTTTGTGATATGATATGAGATACTAGGTAACAGTTGCTACAAAATAGACTAGAACTCAAATATTTGAAGAACGTAATGAAATACCATGGAAACCTACACGTTATTTTTTGCATGGACTACGCCTGAAAAACTTATTTAATTTTTCATCCTGGCCCCCGCGCTTTCAAAATCGTTGCGTAGCCCCTGACGAATGGGGCTTTCATCGAAGTGTGAACACAGAATGCTCCATGCTTTATGGTTTGCAGCGTTTGGGGGTGGAACCAGTTAACTTGGTGAAAATTGTTGTGCGACCCCTGGCGAATGGAGCTTTCACCAAGGTGTGAACACAGAATGCTCCATGTTTTATGGCTTGGTGCGTTTGGGGGTGGAACCAGTTAAATTTTTGCGGTAACTTAGGCCTTTCACAACGTTTTGGCGCGTGAGCGGATGGAAACAGGGAAAATGGCGTTGGGAATTCGCCTTTCCCGCGCACTACAAAGAATGCAGTCTGGTGATTTTGATAATGGCAAGTTAACAATTGTATGCTTCTCCTTGAGATTCAATATTTTCTCCATCACAGGAACTTAGACTTTGTACAGCAATGGGCGATCTCTTGAGAAAGGTTAAAATCGTGAAAGGTAGTGCTTCTTTCTTTTTCCTTCTAAGTGTTTTCTTGGTCATGTCTTTTAGCGGTGTGAATTCTGTAATGTTGCGTTTTATAATTATAAATATTGTTCAATATGTATGTATTATATATATATATACATGCATTGTTGTTAAGTTGTACTTCTACTATTTGTTTATTAATGGTCTGCTTATTCTCATTGAGCACTGTTAAGTCAGTATTGATATCGTACACTATATGTATTGTA